>CM074284.1:19179876-19294876 GCA_037194245.1 Opsariichthys bidens | reverse complement strand
GGTGAACTAACCATTTAATCTAAGGTCTGTCTGTGAAACCAGGCCGGTACGGAATGTATTTTATCAGTTCTTTCTGTCCATGGGAATTGAACCCATGACTTTGCTGCAGAATCACTGCTCATACATTATTTATTTGCTGACAGAGGTCTAGTGTGTTGAATTTTTATGCTTTGTTTTACATGCATTTTTTGGGTTATTACAAAATGTAACGGTGTAACACTTACGAAACTTGACTTAAAGGGAGAGTTCACCCACAAATGAGAATTTTGTCATCATTTACTTTCTTTCTTCTGCTGTAAACAAAAGAAGATATTTTTTGAAGAATGTTGGCAACCAAAGTTGATAGACATTGACTTCCTTAGTATTTTTCCATACTATTTAAAAGGAAAGTTATCCCATGATTTACTCACCCTCAAGCCGTCCTAGGAGTATATGACTATCTTCTTTCAGATGAACACAATCAGAGATATATTTAAAAATGTCCTGGCTCTTCCAAGCTTTATAATGGTAGGGGGACACGTTTTGAAGCCCAAAATAAATATATTGACTGTATCTCTGATTGTGTTCGTCTGAAAGAAGGCTTGAGGGTAAGTAAATCATGGGGTAATTTTCATTTTTGGGTGAACTAACCCTTTAAATCAGTGGGACCCCATTAACTGCTTGGTTATCCATATTCTGCAAAACATTTTATTTTGTGTTCAACACAACAAAAAAACTCATACACATTTAGAACAACTTGAGGGTGACTAAATGATGACAGAATTTTCATTTTTTGCGTGAACTATCCCTTTAATCTTTTATATTAAGATGCAGCACTTAAAAGTTTCCATCAAGTGTTCTAGAGTAAACAGTATTACCACAGTATTTAAAGTTATAATAGTTATGCTGGTGTTTAGTCACAGCTGGATTTATGACGTTTGTGTGTTGTAGGCCACACCATATTTCATTGGTTTGGTGTTATTGGAGGTTGTGTTGGGATGGTTAAAGACAGATGGTCCTCGCATCAAGATCAACGACTTCGTCACATCTTTGTCCGCTGGGATGATGTCCCGTCTGCCTCAGTGAGTTGACTAACTTCCCAAGTGTCACATTCAACTTACAGCTCCTTCAAATGGCTGTAGTTATGAATCACAGGAAAGTATTGACATGTCTTAGATTTCAAAACTCTATTTTGTCCTTACATAGAGATTGATATTTTGAGCACTGAATGAAATTGAGAACAAAACTAATGTTAATGTTTCTCTCGTCCAGTCATAGACTCCATGACATGTTTATCTGCTGATGAGCTCTGATGATATGACTTAATTCAGCTCTCTATGTGTCTTTCTCAAGGCTCATGATGAGAAGTTTGGAGCTGTCAGCTTATATTTATGTCTGGAACAACTTCCGTTTATTGGAGCTTCCCTGGGATTCAGCTTGGACGTGGTGGCTTACGTTTTTTGGTGTGGACATGGGATACTACTGGTTCCATCGATTTGCCCATGGTATGTGGATATCCTGCCAAATGCACTGCTATTATATCCATCCATCTGTTTAAAGGAGTTTGCTGAATGTAAAAATGGAAGGTCATAACATTCCAAATTTTACAGGGTGTGCTGCTTTCTTCTTGTGGATTTTAATGGTTTTTGTAAATGTAATTGTTTGATCTAGTACTAATAGCATTTTTACACCTTTCAGTTCCAACTGGAGCAATTTCAATCTCCTTCCTTGCACTTTATAAGGATATAATGACAAAAAATTAAACAAATAAAACTCCAAAGGCTGCCATAAAGGTGGTCCATACGACTTCTGAAGACGTATGGTAATTTTTTGTGAAAAAATTTAGATCATAATTCACAAATAATTCTGCCATAATGGAGTTTTTCCATTGCCATAAAACTAGCTTTTGAACAATGTTTAAAGTCCTGCAGGAAGCATTACTTGTTTCTGAAGTCATATTTGTGGATGTTAGTTTTATGTTCTTGCTATAATGGCTGCTTTAGTTCCATGATAATGTTGTGTTTGACCCCCTGAATCTTCAAGGATCGAATGTCTTGCTACTTTTGCGAGTTCATAACTTGGAAAAGCAAGTAACTGATGACTGTTTTTGATTTACCTCGGACTCTATAGGATTTTTATTTTCCATATTTCAGTAAACACATTTATATACAGTATAATCTTTCTATCCAGATGTGGAAAATGGATCTTAGATGAAATGCTTTATCTGGCCTTGCATATGAAATATCAATCTGTCAAGAAGTAGGCGATTGCAAAAGACACTAATGTTTGCGTAGCATGAGAGTTCAGGCGGAGAGCTTTGAGCCGTGTGTCCAAACAGAGGATAACATTGTCACAGCTGTAATCTTTGAGTGCTGTGGTGTTTTTCTTCGTTCTTCAATAGCAGCGGTCACACAACAGCATTGCCAGTAAACAAACTTTGTTGCCATACTGTAGATTGTAAATCTGCTTCTCAGCAGTTCTCTTCCTTGAGAGAGACGATGGATCTTGCTCTGGGATTAGCTCTCCAGTGTGCTGGAGAAGAAGAAGAAAGCATAATCCTACTTTTGGTTTAGCAAAATACAAAGTTACTGGCTGATTTTGTTTTTGTTTTCTTTCCTCAAATGCACATTGCTCAATAATTTGCCCCATGTCCTCTTGTATTACCCAAGTACACATCCACACTGTGTCAGAGGCCAGGGCATTGACTTCTGTTTCTTCCGAATGAAAAAGTTGAAAGCGGGCCACTGCCCTTTGCTTCTGAAGCATGCTTACCATATGCTACTCCAATTCCATCCATTTGGGATTTAATGTTGATACGATGGCAGGACGTTTTTTTTAAATTACATCTCTCCAGACTTCATTTGGACCCCTAAATAAAGTGATGAGGTGCTTGTGGCTGTCATGTTATGTTTTCCATTGTCCCGATCTCCTGCTCAGAGTCGGAAATGTCATTTATGTCAGAGGTCTCCTGTGCCCAATTTGTTCTTTTTTGAAGTCAGAGGAAATTATTTGTCTAGTTTTCTGTTCCATCGCTGTCCAAGATGACTTCTTTTGGATATCGTATGGTTATAATTCATAAAAGACCCAGACATAATGGCCTTTCTTTGAGTTCTTTAGTTTAGCTGCTACACCATTGCAGCCAGGGAATATTACAGACAGAATTCTGTTATATTATAAATGACTCGCTCAAAAGAGTCATTTGTTCATTAATTGGACAACTCTGGTCATGTTGTTTTTCTCCAATCAGTGAGGGCAATTCAATAGAAAGTTGTTTTTTGCCTGTTGTTCAGAAGTAGTGTTTATACTATTTTTAACAAAAAAACGTTCTCTATTCCCAAACACAGACAAAGTGTAAAAAATAATAATAATAATCTCAAACTGTCGTCTGTAATTAGACAGATGACACTGATGACAGTTTGAGATTATTTTTGGTATATTTAAGATAACCCAATATTTAGGATGTGGCTGTCTTGTCATATAATCTTAATAACATTTCAAAGAAGGAACTAAAGAAGAAACTAAGAGAAAACGTTCAATTATCACCTGTAAATATAATGTAAATATATAGAAATGTATAGAATCTGTGCATTTAAGTGTAAAAAGTTTATTTTCATTGACCAGAAACCTGTGAGCACCGTCTCTCTGACTAAACCTCATGTCCACATTTATTATTTCAGATTTCACTTCTGACCACTGACTTGAGAGGTTAACAGCTGGTCTTAAGGTTTAGCTAATGATCTCCGAATAGTTTTCATGCTCAGTTTTGGTTCAGTTGGCGCACAGAAGCTTTTATCTAAAGCTCTATTCTTTTGGGACTTGTAAGCTATAAATCTTCATTCTAGCATGAAAAAAACAATTTTATGGTCATAAGAGCAGAAATATGACCACTATAAAACTATACTGACCCTAATTAGTGCCATTGTAAAATGGGAACAATTTTTTTGATCATTTTTATGAATTTCATTTTTTCCTACACAGGTCACAGGTTCTTTTTTGATACTATAAGCATGCTAAGATCTGTTAAAAGTGATGTAATATCTGTAATATTTTTCTGTAGCATTTCAAATTTGTATTGTACAGTAATTTTTATTTATTTTTTTATCACAGCTGTCTTGAATGACATTTAAAACAAAATTCAAGCTTAAATTTAAGACCGATTTGTAAAGTAGGTTATTTTTCTTTTCTGAAGTAGCCGTTTAATATAGTTAGAAATTCATATCCTCATAAATCAAAGGGTGCGTATGGCTTTGGTGGCTTTTGATGTTGTCCAGGCGTCTGCTTCTGCGTGAGCTATTTGCATGCGTCCATTCTGCCCTCTTCTGTCATTCTCTGTTGCATTTTTTCCACATGTTGCCTTATTTTCCAATTGCCTGCAAACCTTTATTGCGACTCTTGGTGGTGTTTGGCCATTCCATGTCTTCCTCTATAGCGATGCCACACTCCACTGTAGCGGGGCTGGCTTTCCGACCGCACGCTCGGTTTTGGCAGCGTGGGCCAGACGAGGTTTATGGTTTAGCCTGGACTAGGTTAATGGTCTTCTGGATCCTTTTACGCATCAAGATCTTTTTTTTTTTTTTTTAATCCGTAGACGGAGAAGTGTATTAAAATGCTGCGGTTTCCAATGTGCAATATAGGTAATGCGGTTGTCTATATGCTTTTGTATAGAAAAATTAACATAATCATTTTTTTTGCAATTTGGATAGTAATAAAATGGAACTCATATTTGTATTTGCATCGTTTACCCATTGTGTTTTACTAATGCGTGTTTGTGTGTGTGCTTTATCATTGGTAAACAACATAATCATAGGCACCACACTCACTGGCTTCAGTAGGAGAGAGATTTGATTAGACCGGCTCGATGACAGCAGTAGTAGCTTTGTTTGCTTTGGTGCTCTCAAGCAGACAGACCAACAGTGTTTCTAGTCCCCATATGTTACTATTTTCAAAGAGCTCCAACCAAAACCTCAGCTTAACCCTCCGTTCAGGAACTCCAAAGCAGCCCGATGGGCTTTTGACAGGAAGGTCACAGTGGCTGCTGCTGCATTAGGGCTCCATCATGTTAGTCTTTCATTTCTCAGTCTCATGAGTCATGAGCAATGAAAGATGTATGGTGGGATCCAGAAGTCTGAGATCACATTACTACTATATTTGAATAATCTACTATGTTTTAATGGAAATAAGTCATGGAAATAAGTTTTTGAATTTTGAAAAACCTAAAATAAATAAATGTTATTAGGTAAAATGAACGAGAACTATGAATAAGATTCTTAGGTCACTAATCATGCAACCTTTGTATCCTTCTCAAATATTTTGTTGAGTTTGTGCAAAAGGGACAAACCAAATATGACATTCTGAAATTCATGTTAATTTAACTTTTCACTTAAATTGTTATACTTATAATATATATTGTAATGCAAAAAAAATGAATTAGATGCAAACAACATTTTTACAAATTGTCTAGTGATCCTTATTTTTTCCATATTTTTTCAGATTAAAGGTTTTCTGTTTTTTTGTGTTTCAAATGTTTCATTGCATCCTCAAAAGTTTCAGAAGATTGATTCTCCTACAGTAATGCTCTCAGGTTGGAGTGCTTTTGATGGCAGACTCGCTTAAATAACCTTAGTTTTGGTGATTAGTTTGGCCTAAGGTTGCATTCTGTTCTTCCTAGATGTGTAGCATGACGTCTTTAGATTAATTACAAGTCCTGCAGGTCTTTGGATCTGGAGACCCACTTGTAAGCCCAACTTTTGTAAAGCTACATGCATTTCAAGTTCCTAATTCCCTCTGCTTTTTATTCACTAGAGTCACATAAAGACATTTGAATAATGATAGTTTGGGAAACCTTTGGTCTGTCCAAGGAGGATATTGTCTGGGTTTCTGAGACACACTTTTGTCTGGTGTGAAGTCTAGCAGAAGTGTCGTATTTTGTTGTTCTTTATTTTGAGGTTTGTTTGAAATTAGATGCTGTAGGTTTAAACAGGGGGCAGGGAGCGTTATATAGCTGGAGAGAAACCATAAACAAGTTATGGAAGGCATTACGTAATGTTACATTCTTTATCATCTCACCACGTTCAATGTTTTTCAGTGGGAAAGGTGTTTATGGCACTTGAGCCACTGGGTTTTCCAAAAGTAAACTTTGATCATATTAGAAATGGCATTTTGTGGCTGTCATCAATGGAAGTGCTTGGGACAAAATGAGTAAATATTACATCTGATTAACCTTGTAAAGATGCACAGATGAAGGTTGTATGAGAAGGTTTGACTGTATTTGCACATTTATCATTTGTAAGTGGAATCAGAAAAGCTATGCAAATGCAGCTTTCTCCAGTAGCAAAAAGTTGCAGTACATATGTTTACAAATGCAACCTCCCAATATCAGGTTTAAGATACAGTAGTGGCACACGTTTAGCGTTTACGCAGACGGCTGCAGTTGTCAAGACAAACAGATCACGTCAATGCCGCCACAGGCCGTCCCAAAGGAGGCAGGGACTGGATGTTATTGTTTTCAAAAGGAATCCTCTTGGTGGAAGGCGGCGGGGTTTAACCCCAGGCCACGAGGGCTTCATAAATCTTCTACTGCCTCTGGAAGTCCCCGGCCGTGCAGGTTGGAGGGCGTACAAAAGAATCGAACCGGCCAGGATGTGGAGCCAGGGCTCAAAACGAGCGCCCCCGGGACACTGCAATAATATCAACAATGTCCAGCAAATCAGCCACTTGTGTTTATAGGCAAGTGTGTGCGTATGTGAGTTTTGGACAAGACCAAACCAAACCAGTCTGAGGGATGTCTCTTGCTGTGTCAAAGATTTTGTCCTTCAGGCCAGGAGTCTACCTACACCATGAGTGAAGCAGGACTAGGTAAAATTATTGTGATTTTACAATTAATCACAATATTAATTGCAACACTTAACGGAACTACAAAAATAAAGCAATCTTGCAAACGTTCCTTCTTGCGTTGCGCATCCTCCAACTCAAACATCCAAAATAAAGGTTTTAAGGGTGCGTGTAAAGGCGATTCCAAAAGTAAAGGTAGGCAACCTTCAATAAAAGGTCCAAAATGTTAGGAATACTTTTATCTGTGTTGCTAGGTGTCATGAGTAAGCAATTTATTAGGCTAATAACAATATAGGGAATACGAGCGTCTAGTGTTGGGTGTAACGCATTACAAGTAACACAAGTTATGTAATAAGATTACTTTTTTTAAGCAGCCAGTGAAGTAATGCGTTACTTTTAAATTTACAAAATATCTGAGTTACTTTTTCAAATAAGTAACGCGAGTTACTTTGTTTTCCCATATATTGACTGACACCTCTCCAGTCCCGATGTTGAGAAACTGTTGTTTGAACTGCGCCCTCTACTGTACAGGCATGAATTTGTATTTACTTCAGCCTGAGGCTTATTCATTTCAGTTTTGGAATGAAAAAGGCCTTTACAGTTGCCAAAAATAGAAATTAGTTACTTTTTTAGGGAGTAATGCAATATTGTAATGCATTACTTTACTTTTAAAAGTAACTTTCCCAATTACACATTATAAGCTGATACATTTGTCTTTCTGAATGTGTCCATTGTAGCTTGTTGTATTACAATTCCCGTTCACATGTGACTTATTAAATCCTCCAAAATGAATATTAAACAATAAAAATGCAGTATATCGCAAAATTATAGCAAAGAAAAAATAACTTGTTCATATAACCCGAAAGCAATAACGTGAAGTCTGAATCAAGAACAAATTATTTTAAAACTTTTCTTTTAGTCAATCAAAAAGTTTCATGAACAAATGAATATTGTACCTAAAATGTACAGTAAGTTTACTTTACAACATTAACATGTTGTTTATTAAACTATTGTATAATAGCAGCGTCGCACCTGCATCTGCCCTGTTTATCCATGATTATTCATGTGCAGTGTAATTCAAAATATACCATTCTTTTTACAAATGTTTCCAGCGGCAGTTTTTACTCTGAGCAAAGACATTTTGAAGTATTGTGGTGACAGACATGGGTTTGGTTGCCTCCGCTTACTGTTTGTTTTGGCGTCTTTTGTTCGCTGACAGCTTGTCCACTCTGCCCAGACGTTCACAGTTCATTGATAACCTGAGTGATGCGGCATGCAGTCTCGCGGCCCACTGGGGCTCGGCGAGGACCGTGGCATCATGTCTGAGGGTGGCACTTGAGCCGAGGTAGTATTCACATGCCGAATGAAAAGGGAAAACTCCGTATTTAATGCATGTGATGAAAAGAACTTGACTGCCAAGTGTTCTCGGTCCCTTATAGTTTTTATTAATAGGTTGTTTGAATGTGCGCGTTTAGCACATTTAAAAATACATTAACACATTTACAAGTCGAGAGATTTAATTTATTTTTCCTTTCAAAATGTTTCTGCAGTACTCTTTAAAGTGTGCACTGTAATGCATAATGGTATAATGAGTGTATTTTCTTGTTAGTTTAACCCTTCACTTTATGGAGCTTATGTGAATGCCTCTCACCCTATTCACCCTATCTACTGTTACAGAACAGTTATGTACTGTGATTGTAATTGTACATGTTCCTGTACTTTGCATTCATACCAGAGTTTATAGATAAGAACCTATTCAAGTACAATAGACCCTGAACCTTAAGGTGGGGATTTTGTTTTGCTTTATAGGACATGATTTGGATATTAATTTCCATAGAGAATATTTTGCCTTGGGCCAGTAAGTGTCCATTTAACAGATGCCAAAAAGCACCTCTAGTTGAAATCTCTCCTTGAGTGAGCTTATCTCTATCCATTTATAGTACACACTGCTTTCTGTGCAACCGAATACCACATATCCATGTATTCTTGAGAAAAGAACACAATCTCCATGTCTGAGCAGACCATGGTCTTCAGGCATGATGGGAAAGTCTTTTCTGTGGCATAGGTTCTCATCATTAAAGCTCTTCCCCTCTGAATACTGCCTGCCAAACTATGCGGCTTCCAGCCGAGGCCGGCGGACGAGGACACGGATTGCAATGAGGCCTAGCTGAACATACTTCCTACCGGTGACACCCCACATCAATCTTGCACTGCTCTGCCCTAGGAGGTGAAAGCATGGGCTCACACACTCTCAAACACTGACTGGAGCTCTGCGGGTGTTTTTTAAGAAAAACCTCTGATTTCATCACACTCTAAAGAGTGTCATTTATAACAAAGTATCTTGCAATACTTCATTTAAAGTTTGGAATTTAAATCTAAATTGTGTAATTTTTTTTTATGTCATATACGTCTATACTAGCTTGAAGTGCAGAGACAACATTTCTGTTAGTTTGAGAATCCTGACACGGCAACAACTGAACGTCAGTTTATCTGTTTGTTCAATCAATAGCAGAAAGGGGGAATGTTTGGGGAAACCTCTTTGAAAAAGTTTTCATTTCTATATATATATATATGTATGTGTGTGTGTGTGTGTATACTGAAAGCATCTCTTGGTCCTGTTATCTGGATTAAGTGGACTGGTTGATGTTGTTTTCTCAGTGGAGAGCTTTGACTGCTCACTTTGCCGCTGGCTTGGTGATTCTAAAATCTCAACAGAGCCCCACTGGCAGAGAGGAAGGTTTCGTTCTTATGGTCTCACCACGATGTGTTTTTTCAGCTGGATCACAGCATTTCACCGGGAACTTCACCAGCTCTTAGATTTGATGGACCTCACACTTGCACAAGGCCTTCGACAATCTCGGAGAAAAATCCTAAAGAGATTTGACAGTGTTGGTCATCTCATTAGTGATGCTTGCTTGCTAAGGAAGTCCTGTAGATTTCATTGAAGGAGGAACCCAACCCGTATCAAAATACTCAGGCCATTTGTTCTTACTCCTGATGCATATTCAGAAGTATGTAGCCACGTCTTTCTTCTAAAGAAGAGATTAGTGGTCAGAAAATGGCTCTTGGGTCCATTTTTTTTTTTTTTTTTTCATTTGCAAACTATAGATTTGATTATATCAACAATTTCAAAACGCGTCTAAAGCCAAAACATAGA
Organism: Opsariichthys bidens; assembly: GCA_037194245.1. Lineage (NCBI taxonomy): Eukaryota > Metazoa > Chordata > Actinopteri > Cypriniformes > Xenocyprididae > Opsariichthys > Opsariichthys bidens. The sequence goes on along the minus strand of CM074284.1, from coordinate 19,284,909 downwards.
AATTACTCCAATTCATTGCTTCTTATCATCGATTCAGATTCTCCACATTATTTCAACAATGTCATTCTGTTTGTGTCTTTCTCCTTTCTTGTCGTTTCAGAGTTAAACTTCCTGTGGGCTGCTCATCAGGTTCACCACAGTTCTGAATACTACAATCTGTCGACAGCACTACGCCAATCTGTCACTCAGCAGTTTTCCTCATGGGTATGAAGTACCTGCATCTCACTAATTAACCTATGATAATTTTGGCACGATGCTTGATATATCACTTAACAGTTATTAGTTAATGAGCTCTAACCGTGTAGCTAATGACATATTTTTATGAAGTGATAATATTTTATGTGTTTTATCAGGTGTTTTACCTTCCATTGGCGCTGATGGTCCCTCCGTCAGTGTTTGCAGTGCACGTACAGTTTAACCTGCTGTATCAATTCTGGATTCATACTGAGGTACTGTGGGATTTGTCATTTACGAAAGGTTTAGTGGCACATTATGAGATCAAATAAAATCTAAAGTTTCTTCTTAACCATTCCAGGTTAGTTTCATAACGTGTTAAACTTAGTTTAGGCATTTTGCAGTTTTTGTGGTTATGAATACCACAGTCAATCATAAGTAATGAGATTTTGAGATTTTATGAAATATTCCAAACAGAAGCTTTACATTTTCCATTTAAATGGGCTTCAGTATCGACTTTACATTCGGGGAACGTTTGGGAAATGGATTTGGAATCACTTCCATCTTGTAGAGCTCTATTAGTGAAAACAGTCTTCATGTCTCCAATTTTCTGAGGGGTATAATTTATGCTCCCTTTATAGGCTTTTTTTGATGTCATGTAATTTATTGGCGTCGAATTCCCAGTCCTCTTCCAACATTAGAACACGAGTTAAGTCGTGAGGGAGCTCTTTTCTTTTAAGATAAAATTCAGCTGTTGCCAGATCTCTCATTACATGGAAATAATGGCCCACTGAAATATGGTGCTCCCTTATGCTGAGCTGTTCCCATTTTGCAGATGTCAAAAATCAAACACTCAAGTAAAAAACCTGATGGTCAGCACTAACACCTGCAATATATGCTTCATCAAGCTGAAATGGATGTTTAAATCCTGGTAAAATAAGGCTTTGAGTGTGTATGTGTGCATTTAACTCACTTGCGCATAGACACACATGCGTGTATTTATGAGTGTGTGTTAGTAGACTTATTGGCTTCTTTATGCTTCTACTAATCCAATGTAATGTTTGTTTTACATCCAATCTATAAATATTGTTCTTTCCATCTGGAAATTTGGCCACCTTTCTCTTTCCGTAGTTAGCAGAGTTTCGACCGAGCTCATCAGATAAGAAAACACTATGTATTAATGATGTCTCCAAGTACGTTCGTGAACATCTGAACCAGTCAAGGTTCCACAATCCCTGAAGAGCACATTTTTTTCAGCATGTTATGCCAAGATAAAGACAAGGCACTCAATAGGGAAAATTAATCACATGTTGTATGTAAGACTAATATTGCGATTCGGTCTGCCTGTCCATATGAAAAATGTCAGTGGAGGACAATGGGCTAATCCATGATCATTTGTCTTTTGGTGTTTTGTTTGTGGTTTACATGCTGAATATTGGAGCGACCTGTTGCTGTTGCCCTTTTGTGCATTAAAGGAAGTAGTTGTTAGTGAGGATAAAGAAAGCGTTCACCCAAAAATGAAAATTCTGTCATCATGTACTTAATATCATTCCAGAGTTGCATGACTTTATTTCTTCTGTGGAACACAAATGAAGAAATATTGAACATTTTTGTCCATGTAGGTTTTAAATTGAAAAAAAAATGACACGAAAGCACCATTAAAAAGTGATCCCAAATTAAAGTCATTATTCACTGATTATCTTCCCCTTCTGTAAGCCAGTGTGAACCATTGTAAATGGATCTTTGAATCACTGAGTTGATCAGTCAGATTTGTGAACGAATCACTTAAATTGGTTCATCTATAATTTAGTTCAGATTTTTAGTTGAATAACATTCGTTTTTCTATGTGATCCTCACGTGAAGCTATTAAATGACGTTGAATATAGCCCACAAGTCACATGGGTTACTTTTATGATGTTTTAGGGTGCTTTGCTTCTTTTTTGGGGCTTGGAAGTCTTGTTAGAATTTTATTTGTGACCTTGTCAAACGGTTTCTATCACTAGCTGGTTACAGATCTTGGACCTCTGGAGTGGATCCTAAATACTCCCAGCCACCATAGAGTTCATCATGGTAAGTGCCATTAACCTTTGACAGAAGAATTGCATTGCACTGGAGTTAGTTTATCACTGTGGGTGAAAAGCGAAGCATATTTTGTCGGGTGAATTTGTCATTGAGGTGTTATCATGTGACATAAGTAACACTGTTAATACGGCTATACTCTTCATTTGAAGAAAAAACAGTGATTCTGTAACAACTAGTTATCTATGTAGTGAATAATTAACATTTGACCATGCATTCACAGGGCGAAATCCATACTGCATCGATAAGAATTATGCAGGAATTCTGATTATATGGGACAAGATGTTTGGTAAGTTCTGTGTGTATATGCTTTTGAAATGTTGAACAGTAGGTTGTTGTCTGATTAATGAAAACAAGCCTGATCTGTGCCCTAGTACCACATGCATCTATTAAACTCTCTCTTCCCCTAGTTTCATGTAATCTTTCTAATGAATGTGGTAATAAAAATGGCACAAAGTACAACTTAGTAGTGTAAATTATAACCTAAAAACACAAAAGATAATGTGTAATGCACATTTTGTGAATTGTACTCTACTACTGTGATATAGGAACACACAAAATGTGTTCTCCACTCTTTTCCGTCACAGGTACATTCTCCCCTGAAAATGATAAAGTAGTCTATGGGCTCACACACCCAATCAACACATTTGAGATCTGGTCTGTTGAGGTTGGTACACCACGCTTTGAAAATGTTAATATATAAATGTTATTTTCGATGTAATTTTATTTTTCAAATATATTGAAATATTAAAGGATTAGGTCACTTTCAAAAGAAAATTACTCCTCGCTTTACTCGCCTTCAAGCCATCCTAGATGTAAATGACTTTCTTCTTTCTGATGAACACAATCGGAGATATATTATATAGTAATAAATATCCTGACGCATCTGAGCTGACGCAGTGAGTGTTACCAAACGTGTATGAGAAGAAGAAAGTGTCTCTATCCATATCCATCCTACATAAACATAATCCACACGGCTCCAGGGGGTTAATAAAGGCCCTCTGAAGCGAAGCGATGCGTTTGTGTAAAAAAAATAAAAAAAAATAAATAAATAATCCATATTTAAGATATCTAGCTTCTGCCAGTCTGTATTCTACTTGCAAAGAAATTATAATAAAAGCTTACACTACGTCCTACGCCTTCCCTGGCTAACGCTACGTCCTACTTACTGAACTGACTCAATGCCAGTTCTCTCTTTTTTTTTTTCTTTTTTTTTTTCGCAAATTGAATACGGAAGGCGGTCTGGCGGAAGCTAGATATTTTAGTTCAGAACTTGTTAAATACGGATAATATTTTACACAGACGCATCGCTTGGCTTCACATGGCCTTTATTAACCACTCGGAGCCATGTGGAATATGTTTATGTTGGATGGATGTTGGTGGAGACACTTTCTTCAGCTCATACTCGTTTGGTAATGCTTACTGCCATTTTAAAGCTCGGATGAGTCAGGATATTTATTAATATTTCTCCGATTGTGTTTATCAGAAAGAAGAAAGTCATATACATCTAGGATGGCTTGAAGTTGAGTAAATTTTCATTTGAAAGTGAAGTAATGATTTAATGCTAATATTACAGTAATATTTTTAAAAAATTTTGTAATACTGATCTCTTTTTGAATAAAAAAAGTATCCTGTTTTTGAGTTCATCTTTGCATTATGTCTGTTTTGGGGTTAGTTTCTTTACTATGGTAACATTGTACCATACATGGGCTCAGTGATCATATTATGTAAGCAAAGTTTCCATCATATATAAACAAAATGTTTAGATTAATTTTCCCCCTCATTCTATCAAGACCTTTGACTGGTGAAAATATCAACACTGCAGATGAATAGGGTTTCACATAATGGGCTCTAGTGTATCAGACCAGTCTAATTTTAGAGATGTAAATATCTGAGCAGAGTCAATGGCTGCCGGCTTCTGCTCACATTACCATGCTAGTGGAAAAGCCATGCTGTAACCATAACATTATTACTTCACTTTAAACATATGGCTCAGGAGAGGTGAAAGAGTCCTGAAGAACTAAATGGAAGTTGTGTTTGATTATTTTTTCGGTGCTCTCCTGTGGCGGTTCGGAGTAAGAGCGATCCGATGTGTGTGACAAAAAGCATTTAGACACGAGGACTAGATGATGATGAATAAAATGAATAAGAATAATGTTTATCTTTTGGTGAAATATAAACTCTGCTTAAAAAAAAATCTGATTGAGATGAAAAGTCTAAAATACAAATCAAAAGCATAATATTTCACGTCATAGTGAAAAGTGAAAAGTTTTTGAGTAATGCAGCATTAAAGAGGTTGCTTAGTATAACGGATGCATGTGCTATGTATGGTTTATGCCCTCATTCTTCTTTTCTTTCCCCTCTCAAGTTCCTTTATTACCCGTACCTGTGGCAGAGGTTCTGGGAGGCTGAAGGAATTTCAAATAAGCTGTCTGTCATTCTTAAAGGGCCAGGCTGGACTCCAGGAAAACCAAGACTCGGAGACATTGCTGATATACCCCAGGTGGGAAACTTTTTTTTTTTTGTTTTTTGGTCTTATACTCCACTATATCAAGATGTCTCTTATTCAGATAAAACAATAGACAGAAATGAATTCAGAAGATGCTAATGAAAGTCCTAAATTTCTAGGAAATATATCTGTAATTTAAGAATTCACGAACATTAGATTATTTTTTAGAAATTTGTTTTTAATTCATATAGTACCATTCAAAAGTTTTGGGTCGGTTAGGGTTTTTTTTTTTTCCTCTATTCCGCAATCTTGCATGAAATTGAACAACTAAAGACTTTTACCTTGATACAAACCTTTTTATTTTAAATAAATTGTGTTCTTTTGAACTTTCTATGTATTAAATAGTTCTGATAAAAATGTTTTATGGTCTCCACAAAACAGCAGTAGAACTGTTTTCAGCATTGATAATAATACATCTTTCTTGAGCAACAAATCAGCATTATGCGACACTGAAGACTGGAGTAACGATGCTGAAAATTCAGCTTAGCTATCTCAAGAATAAGTTTGATTTTAAAATAATTTCAAATAGAAACGGTTATTATAAACAATATAAAGTGCTCAACCAGTAGTATGGATTAGGGGCGAGGCTATCTTTTTTCTCACCAATGGAGTTAGTACTCAGGAAATAAATGAATAAATAGTTTGGAAATAATTTTTTGCTGTTCCGTTTCTGCTAATGGAGCAGATATTTTCACCTTTACCTTTAAATAGGATACTCTTTTGTTCCTTGCCTTACTTGTCATTTACTACCTGCTGTTTCTGTAACAGGAAAAGAGGTCTCCCAAATGACTCCCCGAGTTCTCACATAAAAACAAACTCACGTTTCAAACCGGCTTTACAAGTGTGTGCCTTTGCCCAAATGAATCTTAACCGCCTTTGTGGGCCGGAGCACAATAGGCTCATTTTCACTCGTCTTTAAAAAGCAAGCTTTTTTGGGCCCGATCAAACAGCAGGCCTGCGACAAGGTTTTGAAGTCTTCTCATCAGGAGAGCGGCGGTTTGCTTTGAAACAAGTCTGACTGCGCCACATACTCACAGACGCAGTTTCACACTCTGAAAACCCTGTCTCTTTCTTTCTGTCGCTCTCACCATCTTCCAATTAAAGCCACCTCAAAGTAGGCCCTGGTGATCCTAAACATGTGGAGAGAGCAGGAATTTGACAGAAATATCTTGAAAGGCCCTCGGTGATGTAGACCGGGGCGTGCCTGTTGTTTCTCCTGTGGAGTGGAGGAGAGAAGGAGCGAAGGATCGAGGGAGGCCAGCTTGGAAGTGTTGATTTCTGAGGGAAAGCAGAACAGCGTGGCGGTGCAGCCACCATGGTTCTGGTGTGAGGGAAACCCACACGTGTCTGCAGCTGAGACAGCCTCAGGGATTCTTAGGAAATCAGCAATGATCAAATTCTCAGTGATTCATGGCTAAACAACTGATGTATGTAGCAGAGTTATTTTAGGTGGGGATCCAAACACTGATGTAATTTGAGTTAGGTTCGTCCACTTCCTTTGAAAAGAAGTTGATTTATTGGTAGTCAAACTTGTTTTTTGAGCATGGTAGCTGCTAAATCAAGTTGACATTGGGTCTACCAGTTCTTATCAACAATCTAGACCATCTTTGACCAAGTAATGGCTCTAATTATCCTGATTGGAATACCTAGAAACCATGAAAACCATCTACCTGTTTGTCTTCTGGTGGAAAATTTGGTTTATTCTACTGTAGTGTTGTCAAAAGTACTGACTTCAACATGAAGTTGGTACTGAAATTTTAAGAATGTGGCTCTTTGTGCGAATTCCTAAACACCTCTGATTTCCCATTGTTCACTCGCTCATCAGATATGTCTGTGATTGGCTACAATGATCAACGCTTAAAAAACATGTTGTAAATAGACATCGGTGATGCTCTTCACCACCGTGTGCTTACACAGATACACACACTTTCAAACACTCACGCTCCTGCCTTTAAAATGCTTTCAATGCTTTCAAACGCTCCAGTGCGTTGATCATTGCAGCCAATCTAAGACATAGACATATCTGATGAGCACGTGAAAAGAATGGCCAATCAGAGGCGTTTACCAATCCACTCACATTTGTTAAAATTTCAGTATCAACTTCGTATCTAAGTCTGTACTTTTGACAACACCACGCTACTGATTAAAGTGGTGAAGCTGTTTTTTTTTGGCACAGTAGCTGGTTTGTTCCCGCTTCAAGGTTGTCTACTAGCTCTTTCCAAGTTGACTTTGGTCCTACCAGCTCTGATCAACAATCCAGACCATTTTAAACCAATTAATGACTCTAATTAACAAACTTATAATAGCTAGAAACCATCTATCATCTAAAAAGCCTCTTCCTGACTAAATAAATTGTTTGTTCTACTGCTTAGGTAGTCAAACTGGTTTTCAATGATGGTAGCTGGTTTATTGCTGGTTCAAGGTTGTCTGCTAGCTCTAACCAAGGTGACCTTGGGCCTGCTAGGTCTGATCAACAATCCGGACCATCTTTGACCAATTAATGGCTCTAATTAACCAAATTTAGATGGCTAGAAACCGTGTAAAACGCTCTACAGTCTAAAATGCATTTGAAAAATAACTTGAAATGCTGTATTGATAACTCGCAGATAATGCTATCATTCTGCTGAGTGGTAGCATAAAAAAGTTATGTTTACATTATATTTGATATTACCATTATTATTTTTTTAAAGTTTTATTGTTCTTTCTGTGATCAGATTACAGGAAAGGAAATGCCCTATGATCCAGCATGGTCCTATTCAATGCAAGCCTATGTGTTCGTACAGTTCTTGCTTCTCTTGGACGTATATAACCACTTGTTAATGGATCAAACGGTAGGTGTTGTTTTTTTCCCCTTTCACCATTGAAATTGACATCAGATTTTCCCAGAAATGTGCCCGACCGAAATGTCAAAGCTGTCATCTGTATGCCATCTTTCATTGTCATCTACAAGCTTTTAATTTGCCGTGTGGTTAATGCTACCTCTCATAGTCTATTATCAGCCTCAGTCTCTCTCTCATTATCCTAAATGTCCTTTAATAATAAGGCCTTTTACTAGCCGAGTACAGACAGAATACTTTTAAGTCATCTTTGTCTATTATTTTCACCCCCCCCCCCCCCCTTTAGAAACAGAGATGTTCACTTGCCCTTGTCAGTTATCCTTGGAAGTCCATGTTCCCCAGGCATAGTTTTGGTTAGCCAGAAGGGCCCCACCCTGCCTCCCCACTGAAATGAAACAGCCTGTTTTCCTGTGATTCCTACCTCTTCTGTGTTCCTTTAGTTGTGGCTCTCTGTGAAGTGTCCCCTGGATCCCTCTCTGGCTCCACCAGCAAATAAAACAACCATTTGACAGTCAAGCAGCCAATACAAGTCCGCTGACCAATTTCCCTGCCCCTGGGAACCATCCTTTAGCATCAATCACAATAGTAAACTGAGGCCTTCGGGCTATAATAAATATTGTAAAAGTGTGTATTTATACCTTGTTGTCTGTTTGCATTCACTTCGATTGACAAGTGATGCTATAGCACTGCATAGAACCCCTTCAAAAAGAAGGAAAACATTCATTTTTAGTGTTGACGAGGTCATTTTTCAATTTCATCATCCATGCAGGGCTATCAATCCCTCTGGATGTTTGACTAACTGTTCATTATGGAAGGTCTGCGCACTGACCTCTGCTGAAATGCAAATTTCAGAAGATGCCCCCCCGCATCCCCCTTCTGCCCTCTTGCTCTGTTATTTTTGAAACTGGATATGGAAAGACTTTAAAAATTAACAAATCAAAATAGTTTTTTTCCCTTTTTGTTAATTGTTGAAAAAATGAGCCAGCGCTTCAGGGCTGAGGTCTGGGATCTGGATTCTGTCTAGTGTCACACAGGAGAAGTCAGTAATTGTTTGCTGGTGTCAAATCAAAGACATTATGAGGTCACTCACCTGACTTGACCACTGCTGAGTAAGTTGGGTTAGCAAGGTCGGGAAAACATCATTAACATCGTTCCTTGTATTAACTGCAAATTATCATCAGATTATGATTTCAGTGTAGATCCATCCATAGAGGTGTGCCAATTCAGACTTAGATGATACTTCCCTAATTCTTGGCCTTGAGTTCTTGGAGCATCGTGGTGGTATTACTTGACTGTCTTGACGCTTGATTTTGTTAGGCCTCTTGTATTCAGCTGTGCTGCAAAAAATGTTTTGTCTGAAATAAGACATGAGGATATTTTTCCAAATCATGGTTTAAATTATTTTTTACACACAGTACAAAATCACACATCTTTGAGAAAAAAGATGTCTATATCTCCTACTCATCCATGGATATTACTTATCTCTCACCTGCAGATACTTTCTGAGATGACTGTACTTCTCATGACTGCCTACGTATTACTTTCTCTAACCTCTCTTGGCTTCCTGATCGATCAGAGGTACAGCTCCTAAATATTTTAATTTAAAATATTTAATTTTTATTAAAAATTAAATTATCAAAATTATTATTATTATTATTTTTTAAATTTATTTTTATTTAATTTTTATTTCTCATATATATATATATTAATATACTAATATATATATATTACTTTTTTTGCATTTTTTTTTAACTGGGCATGAGGCATGATTTTTCTGACTTCTGAAAATTAATTTACTGTATGTACAAAGTAAAAATTGACGCTATATTAGCAAATACAGTACAAGTCAAATTGATCAAAAATACATAAATAAATAATTATGTTGTACTTTTCTTTTAGAGCTAATGCAGCTGAATTGGAGATGATGAGATGCGTTTTGATAATGGTGCTTCATCGGTTTGGTTACATTCAACCTCTGGTGCCTCTTTTGGCTTTTCCAACTGAGGTAAGTTTGACTGACACATTTATGGAATTATCACAATCTCTATTACAGATTTCCATTTTCCATTGAAGCATGAGATGCTTTTTGGATTATTCTCAACACATGTTTGATTAACATGATAAAGTTTTTTTTTTTTTGTTTTTTTTGTTATTAATTTGGAGTTCATGCAGCTCAAGCGCTACATAAGAGGGACAAATCAATTACTGTAGCATTCTGATTTTTCAGTTAAATGTTTAACTCAAATAGCTATGCTGAAATTATAGAAATGATTGGAAATTATAGACTGTTTCCTACTATCGGTATTAGACTTTTTTCTAAATGTATGCATGTTCGAGTGTGTGTTTTTGGGATCTGGCACTGTGTCTTGCTGCACGCCTCGGTGATGTATGACTCCAGATGCATGGCCCAATTGACCATAAAATTGCTGTGTGCGCGTTTCTGGCACTTGCAGCGTGGGCCTTGCATCTCAGCTGACCTTTCATTAGTGCGCCACCTTTCTCTTCACAGCCCTCCCTCCATCTCTTCTCTTCTCACCATCTAAGCTTAATGCAAAGGCAATGTTTCTGGAATCAATTAACCATGTCTGCGGCTCGCCGTGGAAGACTAATTAGATTTACACAAGAGCTGAATTGCTCATTTTACTGTGAGAGCTTGCATCTGTAAGCTCAGGTGCTGAAATGCCCGCAGTAGTTTTACACAAAAGTTGTGTCATGTTGGATTTTTGTGTCCATGTGAACTGTATTCTCCACCTGATTGAATGTGTTTTGATAATAGACCGCATACCAGGGTAAGAGTTTCCTTTTCCCTGCAAACTTCTTTTACAATAGCCTATTTGCAGCAATGCCGTTAAAATCCTTCAGAAACATTATCAGTTCCTAAAAATTGCCCCGTCAGTTCCACAATCATTCCAGCTTCTATTTCAGGTAGGAGATGATATTCTTCCATTCTTGACTTTTTTTTTTTCCATCCCGTGTTTTTCCACCCATCAAAGCTAATATTTGTCATCCTCATTTCTCAAGGGCGAAACAAAAATTACACCACTGCAAAGACCCACCCCACTTTTTTGAAGGAAAAGGTTAAGATAATATTATCAAGATCAGCTTCACACAAAAGCTGCAGTCAGCAGCAGCGCTGGCTTATCTTTCCACAGCACCTGACGCCCCCAACACACTGCAGGAGAACAGCTCTAGAGCCTGAATTAGACTGATAAGCAAGTATTTCAGGTGATTGGAAACATTTGTTTCCACTGATAGTTCTAAGGTGTCACCAGTGAATTGGGGTTTTGTTTGGTATATCTTGGAAAAGATGGCATTACAGCAGGGAAAGAAAATTATTTTAAAAAAAGTATATATTTTATTTTTGTTTTTAATATCTTTTTAGGTGATAGACCTAGAGAAAATTGTGGGGGTTTGGTGAGGGATGAGACAAGGACTCAAATGCAGAGCAAGGAGCTTTTTATTAATTATAAAAAAAAGCATAAAAAATAAGGGAGTTAGCAAGACTTGGCAGGATCAGGACACACGAGGGTACCTTAGGGTACATTCACAGTGTCAGTCCGAATACGATTATTTGTGTATTGGATCTAAAATTTCAATCTAAAATTATTGACGTCCACATTGTGTATCGCAGCACCAGAAACGTTTGAGGCTGGAATGTGCGGCTTTATCCCGTGCTGTCGCCTGGTTTCAAACACATGTGTCTGTTATACGTGGTGTGAGAGTCAAATAAACCACGCGGCATCAGATCAGAGCAGTCAAAGTGAAATGGATTGCCATAAATGTGATTTGAATAGGATTTCAAACCACATATGACTGTAGCTCGAAACTGATATATATATATATATAAATAGAAAATATATATTTTGTCACTCCGCCAACCCTGTATATAGTTCTATAATTTTATTTATAAATCTGATTGGATTTCAGTCAGATTTGCACAAGAATTGGATGTGGACCGATAGTCTGAACATAGCCTTTGGGGACAGGTGGAGAAAATGAACCAACAATTAAATAACAAGATGAGCAGTTTAAGACCGGAGAGCACATGGCACATAGAAACAAGCATGACAAGCCACGTGCTCAAACAAAACAAGAAATGAACACACAGATAATAAGAACACTTATTACCCGAAAAAACATAAGCTGTATGGTTCACAGAACACAACACAGCAGTGCTTGGACAATGAAACCAAAACAGGCGCTCACAAAACACGAGACAAGCACATGTCGAGTAAATGAATGCACACCCAGTTCGCTCACATGAGAGTCTGAAGCCCGACACGGAAAAAAAGTGAGTGGGAATATTATATGCCAGACTTGAACCTATGTTAAAATTAGCCATTTTTTGTTTGTTTGTAAATTTATTTTCCATATCTACTTTGTACAGCACCATTCAAAATTTTGGGGTTCGGTCTCTTTTGCTTAGCAAGACTACATTTATATTATTACAAATAATATTATCTAAAATGTTTTTTCTACTTCAATATATTTTAAAATGTAATTTATTCCCGTGATGGCATAGCTGAATTTTTACACGTGATCCTTCAGAACTCATTCAAATATGATGGTTTCGTGCTCAAGAAACATTTCTTTTTCATTTTTGATAGTAGTTGTGATGCCTAATATTTTTTAAACAAATAATTTTCTGGATTCTTATGATGAATAGAAGTTCAAAAGTTTGAAATAGAAATCTTTTGTAACATCCTAAATGTCATTACTGTCACTTTTGGTCTGTCTTGTCATTGCTGAATAAAAGTGTTAATTTCTTTAAAAAAAAAAAATCTTACTGTCTAAAATTTCAAATGGAAGTGAATATTTATATTATTTAATTTGTTTCAGTAGAAAACCCACCGGAAATCACGGTTCTATTATTTTGGCATTATTTTTTGGTATTTTGTTTAAAGACGTTCCTGATATAGAAATATGATTCATTAACAAATTTATTCAATGTCTTCATGCCTGTATAATGGCATAATCCGTAGCAGTATGATGATCGCGTCTCTTGATTGAAGGCTAGTATGTACAGTATTCTAGAGCGTTTAGTGGCTTCAGGTTGCTAAGCAAGCTGCCGTGGTGAACAGAACGTTCCTTACAAGCCTCAGGGGACCCATCCGTCTTGGACATTGTCTCAGAATCCCATTGAACTGATTTACAGAAAGTCCAGTGAGAGTCACACAAGGCTGCCACGACGCCCCTTCACCTCGGCATCAAAGCACTCGGAGCCAGACCGAACCGGGGTTCGCTCTCTCGGTTTCATTTCAGAGAATCAGAGCTCATTTGACTGCCAAAAGCAGTGGGGGGTTTCAGTAGGGTCAGCACTGCCACCCCAGTTCTTATCCTTGCCGCCCCATGGATAAGAACACACTGTTTAACAGGATTTTTTTTTTCTCTGTTTGTGTATGTGTGGCAAGCCAATGTTTCATATACAGTAGTTTAGGTACGGTGTTTTTTGTGAGAGTTCCAGTGGTGTTTTGGGAAGCAAACTTTGATTTTCACATTTATTAGCACACATTTATTTTATTGGTTTACACTGGATCAAACTACACTACCATTCCAAAGATTGGGGTCTGTAATATTTCTTTAAAAATGTTTTTTTTTTAAAAAGAAGTCTCCTTTAGACACCAATGCTGCATTTATTTGATCAAAAATACAGAAAAAAACTAATATTGTAAATAATATCACATTTTAAAAGAGCTGTTTTCTATTTTAAGACAACTTATTTCTCTGGTAAAGCTGAATTTTCAGCATCATTACTCCAGTCTTCAGTGTCACATGAAAATGGTTTTGCTGCATAATGTTTTGTGGAACCCATGATGCATTATTTTCAGGACTATTTGATAAATATGAAATTTAAAAGAACAGCATTTATTTGAAATATAAATCTTTTGTAGCACTGTAATCATTTTTAGTGGTACTTCTGATCAATTTGATGCATCCTTGCTGAATAAAATAATAATAAACTTAATACCCAATCTTTTGAATGGTGGTATATATCACCATTGTGTACTACACTACAGTAATACACTTTACCACTTCACTTTAGTGACTTAGAATGTATATTTGTACTTATTTGTAGTGCTTTTGTGTCTGAAAGAACAGTAAAAAGGTGAGGGATACAGAAAGAGAGACCCGAGCATTAAAAAGAAGGGAAAAATAGTGTATCACAAGAAAATCTGAGGGAAAAAGCATCTCAAATTGATTGAAACATTTGTCGGTTTGTCATTTAACCCTCAGGTGCTCCTCATTTAGGGGTCACACTCTTACTCCTCATGGTCAGAAGTAGGGTTGGGAATCGAAAGTCCTTTTCAATTCTGGGATAGGTTACTTAAATTAAAATTTTGATAACTCTTATTGATTCCTTTTATAATATGACTTTAATCCATTAAAGCACAAGAAGTCTTGCGTACAGTTTCTGTGCTGCGCATGCACAGAAAAAGTGATTTTTAATGTTTTTTTTTTTTTATGCCATTCTGGCGGAATCTAAATTAGGAATCGATAAAAAATGGAATCGATAAGCGGATTTGGAATTGGAATCATTAAAATTTCAACAATACCCTAGTCAAAAGGGGCCAAACGCCTCAAATGTTTTTTTTTTTTTAAATGTTAAATCAATGCACTATATTTTTATTCAAAAATGTTTTGTTTAATATTTAAACTTTGAGTGTACTAAGTAGTATTTATGAAATAATTAATACAGCGTTTCATAAATACTAAGTAGTATTTATGAAATAATTGATACATTTGTCTCTGTGTAATATTTGCAATACAATTCATACTTATTACTACTTATCTACTACCGGTACTTATTAGTAGTACAATGAATTAAATGAAAGTATTAAATTAAATTGACTCAGACCAAAGGTATAGAATGAAGTAATGTCTCAAAAGCATATAATGTTTGCATTTGTACTTCTAGAGTCTTTGTCTAATGCAATTTTCCCAAAGAAAAGCTGTAGAAGATATTTCTCCTAATAATAGAGAGAATTGTTACATAGTATAGAATGTAATAATTTAATTTTAGGAGAATTTGATGATTTCATATTGTAAACTCTAAAAAGTCTTAAGAATGTCGACACAAATCTAAGCACAGTCTGAGATGCATTTGAGATTTCAAAGGTCAAAAGAAAATCTGAGGAGCAGAAGAAGTGAGCAAAATGCACTTCATTTAATAATAATAATAAAAACATCAATACATTGAATTACATTTATGTAACTTTTCTCTGAATAAGAGTAAACAACGTGCATTGAAAAAAATTTGCATTGCCATTTGCTGAGTGGAATCAGGTAGCAGGAGGTCAGGAAGCACAGGGACATGCCTTTCCCTTCGTCTCTCTCTCGCTCTTGCTCTCTCTGTCTCTATTCTCTCAGAGGGAAACAGCTGCGCTGCTCCTGAGGAAACTATCCTTATTTATTTCCCACCGGAGAGGTAGTTCTGATAGATAGAATATGATTTTGGACTCTGTTTAGAGCTCGGATGCAGTTTATGGTCTTGAACGCAAGGAAGGAGGGGCAGTTAAGGTTACAGCTTTTTGGAAGAATGTCACTTTTGGCCTGTTTCCACAGTGGCTTCTGTGAACCTCGACTCCAAATGCATCATGGGAGATTCTTTGGCTGCATGCTTGACCTTTTTGTCTTTAATTCTTTATGTAGTATATTCTCCTGGTATGTGACATTTTAGGGCTCTCAAATTCAATTATTGCAAATAAGATTTTGACCTATGCAAATACACTGAGTGCACAGTGATATAGTAACAAAATCATAAAGTATTATCTATTGTTATACCCGCTTACTGTATATTTACATTTTCCTTATACACATCACATTCACCTGACTGTTTACAAAAAAACTACAACTTTAGCGTATCTCTTGTAATGCACGTTAAAATATAAACTTTTTTTAAAGCAATGATTCATAAACTAAAGTTTGCCTATTAATATGAGCCTTTTTTCTTTTCTTTTAAATATCTGTTTTCTTTCTCCAGGCCTTTGTCGTAATCTCTGCAATCTACTGGAGTCTCCAGTGTGTGAACCAGCTTACTAACAGGATGAAGAAACAAAACTAGATAAGACACCAACTGACAACAATTAACCTCATATTGACACATTTCACAATGTTCTTACAAACTTTTGAGACTGATTTTGGTTTGCATTGTAAAGATGCTATTAAAATGGTATTAATAAAGATATTAACACACTAACGACATATGTATTGTAAAGACAATATGGTTCTCAAAGTGCTCAGAATGGTACAAACCAGCTTAAAATGAAATTTTCAGCTATACGCACATGTAATGCATGCAGTGAATTAAACACAGAAGGTACCAATTTATATTAAATGTAGCTTTATCTGCATACATACCATTATTTGAAATGTATCAAAGTATCTTAGTGTTTTTTTTGAAGAACTGTGTGTGAAGTTATACATTTTAGATCAGTTTTATTATACAAAATCTACCTGAACTCTTACTGATATGAAAGGCAAACATGCATTTATTTTTACATTTAATTTTAATATTTGTAGCTATATATATATGTTGTATTTTAACAATAATCTTTTTATTTTTTCTTCTTACAACTGTGATTAAACCAATAGAGGGTGGTTGTTAGCTATTGTGTGATCTCATGTAATTCTACAATTTACCTCCAGGTGGTACTAGATGGGCCACTACAATTGTGTCCCCATTTCATTCAGTAGCCTACTTGTTTATTGATCATTTTGTTTTTTGATGGACAGTTTTAGTGGAGAACAATTCCTATAGGACAAGAAGAACAGCGCACTTAAAGCCACAATCAGTTGTAAAAATATGTTTTGAATTATTGAATAATTAATAATGTTATTATTATGATCATTATTAATGATGAAAATAAATAAATACATAAACTAAGACTACCTTATGGTGTGTTTTTGAAAAACTGAACCACTATTTGAGTTTAATTAGTGTATTTATATTTATTATATAATTTATCACAGCGTACAGTCAGCCAGACAAATAATGCAACAAATAAACAAGCTGCTTCCATTAGCAAATGTTGATGAAAAATAAATATTGGATTAAATATTTTCTTCGGCAAACATTTTAGCTTGTGACATTAAATTTACACACATGTATAGAATAGCAGCTTTTTGACATGATTTCACTATTTCCTTAAATTTATTTTCCAGTTTCAGAACATCTGGATTTCACACCTGGAATGAAGTGAGGTGGTGTGCTTAAGCGGTGTAAATAATTAATGACAAATTTGTTGGATGTCTCGCTAACAGATCCCTGGAGGAGTGTCTGAATTTAATGTTTCTTAAATGTTGCTCCTCATTAAAGACAGAAACGGCAGTAGTTGATGTAAATGATGTTAGCAGTATGTGCAGAATATTAACACATTTACGGTTTACAGTGAAACCTAAAAATGCATGTTCTCAGTTCTGATACTCCTTTATTTAAACTAGTACAGCTGTATAGGAAAGCTATATTCACATGACAGCTTGGTTTGACACCGAGCTCTTTCCTGCCATCGTCGACTGTTAGTTGCATGCCTGCACATTGACTTTGAGCTGAAAGCTCACTGATGTGAGGATAACACACATTAGCAATGACCCGAACATCTTTTGCGCTGATATTTTGTCAGCCTATTACATTATTAAGTGCGGACTGCAAGATCCGCATTTACAAGTACACAATACAATCAACTGGAAACAATTTTCAGAGACTTGATTAGGTAAAACGTATAATGTGGTGAAAATAACAGGCCTGTCCTCCTTGAAATGGCAGATGGGTCCTGTTAGCCTCACAAATGTGGTGTTCTGCTGCCAGAAAAGACCCAAATGACTCATGTTCAGATTATAGCATTACACTGCTTGCATCAGCTGGCAGAACTAGAAAGAAACAGGCCCATCCTTTATGTATTCTAGCCTGGAATGAAACTCTTCCGCGGGATGTTGACCACGGTAAAATATACAGTATTATGGGATTTGTGGCCTCATTTAGCCTGGTTACAAGATTGTTTATAAAATATGTGGCGTTTACATTGAGTTTTCCAACTAGACATGTTTACAGTTGGCAGTAATTTGCTTTTGCTAATGGCTTCCAAACAGCTATTTATTGAAAAGTGATGTGCTCTCAGTGCATTCAGACATTACTAGTTAATTAAAAGGGATTTTTGAAAAATTTAAATACTGTCATCATTTACTCACCCTCTTGTCGTTCCAAACCTGTTCGACTTTCTTTTTCTGTGGTGCGAAAAAGAAGATATTTTGAAGAATGTTTGAGCAGTTTTGGATACCATTGACTTTCATTGTGTGGACAATAAACACAAGCATTTCTCGAAATATATCCACTGTAAATGATTACACAATATAATTTCTGTAGATGACCGATGTGGTTGAAGTTATTCAGGTAAATAGAGAGGGTTCAGAAAGCGGACTACGGACTATATCAACTTTTGTTTTGAAAACACTGTGCCCTCCAAAATGGTACGGTGTTTTGGAAAACAATAAGCCGTGGATTACCTCTGACATCAAAGCTCTATTGAAGGAGAAGAAGAGAGCTTTCAGGTCAGGGGACACGGAGGAGCTCAGAGCTGTACAGAAGGAGCTGAGATGGAAAATCAGGGGGGTGTGGAGGAGCCTAAAAACCATCTCAGGCTTCAAAGCACCCCACTCTCAGGCTAGAACCATTACTTCAACCGGCTTGACCAGTTATCCGCTGCTCCACACCTCGTCACCTGAACAATGCCACACTCCCCCAGCCCTTCACACCTCTGGATCCTCACTGTCCCATGGACTCATCCACCCCCTCAGCCCACCCTTGACCTTCACATCGGCCCAGGTGTGGACAGAGCTGAGAAGGATCAAAGCACGAAATGCAGATGAGCTGTCTGGGATCACGGGGCATGTCTTCAATCTGAGCCTCAAGTTGAGGGTGTAATGGAAGACCTCCTGTGTAGTACCAGTACCCAAGACACCGCATGCTAGGGACCTCTGCAGCTTCAGGCCAGTGGCTCTCGTGTCACATCTGATGAAGACACTGGAGAGACTGGTCCTGGGCCACCTCCGCTCTGAGGTGACCTCAGAGACGGACCCGTTGCAGTTTGCTTACCGACCTGGGTTCGGAGTGGAGGATGCTGTGATCTACCTACAAAACCGTGCTCTAACTCACCTGGAGAAGCCCGGCAGCTCTGTGAGGATTCTGTTCTTCAACTTCTCCAGCGCATTCAACGCCATTCAGTGCTTTTGAGAGGCAAGCTGAAGTGGACTTACATCTGGCTTAGTGGATCCTGGACTATCTGACAAACGGGTCCCAGTTTGTGAGAGCCCGGGACTATGTGTCTGACCCCCTGACCTGCAGTGTTGGTGCCCCCGCCATTCCTCTTCACCCTCTACACTGCAAATTTCAGACACAACACTGACGGCTATGTCCTGCTCAAGTTCTCCGACGACTCCGCTGTCGTCGGCTAGATCAGCAATGATGATGACACGGAGTACAGGAAACTGACATGGGACTTTGTGGACTGGTGTTGGCCAAACCACCTCCTTCCCAAGCAGGGAAGACCAAGGAGTTGGATTTCCGTAGACACCAGTCTGCTCCCTCACCGGTGAACATCCAGGGTTTGGACATTGAGAGAGCAGACTCTTATAAGTACCTGGGTGTTCACCTGAACCATAAACTGGACTGGACTCTCAACACGGACGCATTGTACAGGAAGACTCAGAGCAGGCTCTACCTCCTGAGGAGACTGAGGTCTTTTGGAGTGCAGGGGGCGCTCTTGAAGACTTTCTATGACTCTGTGGTGGCATCAGCTGGAGGAGCAGCATCACTGAGCGGGAGAGGAAGATGTTGGACAAGATCATCAGGAAGTCCAGCTCTGTCCTAGGGTGTCCTGGGAGGTGGGTGACAGAAGGGTTCTGGCAAAATTGTCATCTATGCTGGACCATGAGTCTCACCCCCTGCAGGACACACTGTCAGCTCTGCAGAGCAGCTTCAGTGACAGACTGCTCCACCCTCGGTGTGTGAAGGAGAGATTCCTACTGCGGTCAGACTTCACAATGAACACTGCTAACATAAAACTCTTTTTACTGCGCAATATTTATACAAGAAATATGACATCTCACTGTTTTCTTGAAACGTTATTTTGTTGAAACATGCGATAGCGTTAGCATAATTTGTAACCCACTTATGTATTGTTGATTTTAGTTTATTCATTTATGATGGGTTCTCTGTTTTTTTTTATTATTTTTTTTTATCTTAATGTGTGTGATACTGCTATTCTACCACTGTACCCCTGCTGTTGCTAAATGCAATTTCCCCATTGTGGGACAAATAAAGGCTTTAGTTACTTACTTACTTACTTACATTTACTTACTTACTTGAATCCTCTTTCCTCTAACAAAATGTATGGAGAAACTTTCCCATGCATTATATCCAGGAGGTTTATCCCTACACAAAGGGTGCGTGTTAGTACCTGAAGATACTAAAATGCAGCCTTTACTGGTATATAAGTGTAACGTTGAGGATACCGCCCCACTGATGAGCTTTTCTTTTCTTTTTTTACCCCTAAAAGTACTTTTCTGACATTGTCGAAATCAACCCTCTTAATGTGTTGGTTTATTTTAGGTGTAGAGTTGGACAAATTGGAGATTCTGAATGTGGTGTTTCTAATTAAATTTTTTTTTTTTATTTAGTTATATATGTGTATGTCCAGTGTACATGTATGTCCAATCTACTAAAGTTTGGGGTTAGTACGATTTAAAAAAAGAAATTAATACTTTAATTCAGCAATGATGCATTATCATAAATGACAGTAAAGAAATGTAATTTATAAAATAAATGCTGTTCAAAGATACCTAAAAAATACATTATGGTAAATATTAAGCAGCACAACAGCAAAAAAAATTATTCTGCATATTTCTAAATGTGGTTAATTAGGTCTACCTTTTAATCCAAAAAATATAATCTGACTCCAGTCATGATTAAACATGTTAAAGGGGACCTATAATGCCCCTTTTACAAGATATAATATAGGTCTCTGGTGTCCTCAGAATGTGTAAATACCCCACAGATCATTTATTATAGCTTGTCAAATTTGCCCCTATTTGGGTGTGCGCAAAAACACACTGTTTTTGTGTGTGTCTCTTTAAATGCAAAGGAGCTGCTGCTCCCGGCCAACTTTCCAAAAGAGGGCGGAGCTTTAACAGCTCTCACTTCAGTTGCTCAACAACAACAAAGCTGGAGAATCTCACGCAGCCAAAAAGATGATTGTCAGTAACGGTGTTCAGCCTTACATTGTTCAAACCAGAACTTTTAGATTGACACTGGATGTGCCTGATTTGTTAGAGGATAAATTTATGTAGTTGCTGTGAAGTTTATTCAACTCATCGACTAGCAAGTGGCGTCATGTTAATCTTTTGTGCGAATCCACTTTACGAAGCAGTCTGGTGTAAAATGACGGCATGGTAATAACACTACTACAACAAGTCTTCCTCTTCTCTAAAGCAGCCCAACATAGCCTCACCCCTTTTTGTTGTGTTCTCGCAAATTTTGGGGTTTGTGATGTCACCAACCCGGGAAGAAGCTCATTGTAGTCCCTACCAGTCATTTGGTGTAGTCCTTAAAAGCAATTTCTGTAAAAGAAAAGATCTCCCTTCGCATTGAACTTTTGAGCGTCGTAACTTTGCAGATGTTGTTTATGCTCAAACAGCAACATTACAAACTAACTAAATTTAAAAACATGAATAATCATAATCCCCTTTAGACCCCTTTAATTTCTTTCTGTCAAAAAACACAGAAGCACAGCAAACTCAAAACATGACAAGGCATGGTAGTTATTAATAATGTTTAAATATATACCATATAACACAAGTTTTTCCTTGTAGGATGTCCCTGAGTTAGATGAGACTCTATCCCCCAGTGGGGATCTGAACAGTAAGTCAGTAAAGGTAGACATAACTCTAAGTCTAACTCACTCTCGTAAGACTGCGTATTAATGTGCAGCATAGCCTTTCAGCATCACATAGATCCACTGCCTGCTAAATGGCAAGATGGAGAGATCCAGGGGGAAAAGAGGAAGGGAGGGGGAGTGTGTGATGCGAACAGAGGCACGAGAACTGATTCTTGCAGATGAGTACATCGCTCTCTCTCTCTCTCCGGCGCTCCTCATGCTCATTTCCTCGTAGATACAAACAGAGCTTCTCTTAGGAGAGAGACTGATTCTCGCAGGTGACGTCCACTCCGGATGATGCAGGAACAGACATAAGACGCTTGCTGGATCGCTGCTGTTGACTTTGAGAAGCATCAGGTGAGTGGAACTCCGCATTGTGCACTTGTGTTTATGGGAAAGAGGGAATTACGTTCCATCCGTTACCAATGACATCATGATGGAGCTCTTGACTGCATCTGCATTGCTTTATTCCAGGGTTGTTGATATGACTGATGGTGGTAGGGTTGAATATGCATTGTAAAATGTAATGCGTAGACTTTAATGCCATTATAATTTGTCACTTTGTGAGGCTAGCTTGTGGGTGTAATGCATTTCAACCGCTTTGAATGTGGATTAAGGCCAAGACAAATCTAAGGTTATCCATTTTTTTTTTCGTACCCTGAGGTAACACTGAGAAGAGTTTGTTTTGGTTTCTTGACATGACAAGCACTTTTATTCATAACTAAAGATCATCTTTCAGAAAAGACACTTGCTCCAGGCACTTCCTGCTCTTGTCACAGGAAGTCATGACAGGATGTGGAATTGAGCTGCCGAGTTTTCCTTCAGTTTGTAGAATGCTTCAGGAATGGATGAGTCCATGGGAACATGTATAAATGTTTTTGCCAAGTAGGGTTTAATGTTTAAATGTGTTTTTGTTTCAAAACCGTAATAACAAAAGGTAAAACTGCTCATGTCAGGGCACATATGGTTTCTAAAACTATGATATTTGAAATGGAAATAGTAGCTTAAATGCATTTAGAAACTGATGTGATTTATCAGTACCATATTAGACTTATTTTTACTTTATAGGGATTGGTCAAAATTGGATATTTAAATGTAAATTTTTACATTTTGATTATCTAACAGTCACATTAAGTATGTTTTTAACGCTATAATATCGATAATAATTTCATAAAATTAAGTATAATCTTTAGCATATCTTAAAATGAATATCCATTTTTTCCTGCTGTGCAATGTTGTTAAGCCTAAATTCACATGTAGCATTTAAATTGATCAATATTGATCATTTATTAGGACAAAATAATATAGAATTTTAACATAGGTAATTTATTGATTATCGGTCATAACATGAAAACAGTTATTGCCTTATTGGTCTACCCTTCCTGTACTTACACTCTTAATAGATTGAGTTCTACAATAGATTTAGATACAGATCTAAAATATTTCCAGTTCAAAACATCAGTTACTACCGTAAAAACATGATTAATTTTCATAAGGTATATAGACCCATATCTCACTCACTTTTTCTTTTTTTTTTATTACAATAGGATTTTTTTTGGGATGATGCACAAATATTGGATGTTAAGCTTAAAATGTGTATGTCCGAACGAATTTTTTAGATTTTTGTACACTACTGTTCAAACGTTTGGGGTCAGTGAGATTTATGTATTTTAAAGAATTTAATGCCTTCATTCACATTAAATTGATCTAAAGTGACCAAAAACGCATTATAATGTTACAGAAGATCTCTATTTCAAATAAATGCCGTTATTCTGAGCTTTCTATTAGTCCAATAATACTGTAAAAAAATGCATCACAGTTTCCACAAAAATACTAAGCAGCACAACTTTTCAAAAATGTTTCTTGAGCAGCTAATCACCATTTTAGAATTATTTTGAAGAATCATGATGCTGAATGTTCACCTTTGACATCACAAGAAGAAGTTACAGATGAAAAGAGAAAACTGTTATTTTAATTTGTTATAACATTTAACAATAATACCGTTTTTAGTGTGTTTTTGATGAAATCAAGATTTTTTTTTTCTTACAACTTTAGAACAGTTGCATACTTCTCTAATTATTGGAACCCAGTTGTGTTTTTACAGTACAAATCAATGCCTGTCATGGAGGTCCAGTCTAGTATTGACTGACATGATGTTACACATTTGATTATTTGTTGGCACGTGTGATACATAACCTATTCTTGTTCCTGACTGGTACCAAGCACAGAATCCCAAAAACTGCTTTATACATATATGTGAAATGAGAAATAATTCTAGACTATGTTGTTTAAAATATTTTACCTTGAAGACATGTGCTTGAGTAACACATTGCATACTGTAATGATCAGTTTTGTTAAATTTACATGATGACTGACAGTTTTCTCATTCGCTCCTCAGAGGCTGAGCCGGTGGATTTTATACTGGAATGTAAAGCGAGGCAGAGAAACAGTGGGGCAGCATGTCTAATGAAGAAAAGTGGGTCACTTTGAGCCCAAACGAATTCTCTCTTCTTCAAGACTATGCACAATGTAAGACCTTTATTTTGTAATACTTCATTTGGTTAGTTTTGACGAAATTTTTCTAATATTTATTTATCGTTTATAGTTCAATTCAGTTATAGGTTTACTTAAGAACAATATTGAGATGTGATAATCAAATCATACATTTAAAAAAAACAAACATTATTCAAGATACATTTAATTGACCCTTCGCCAAGACTTTAGTTACTGTTGTTTTGTCTGACAAGCCATGCGCTCTCACGCCACACATCATGTTCTCATGCAGTGAAAAATACATCCGGGAGCAAAGAGGACACTGACAACGCGTCGACAGACATATGAGTTTCATATTTAATATTTTGTCATTTTTAAAGAAATTTTAACAATAAATACCATATAGTGGCTCTTTAATGTGTCGTGACAGATCGCTGGAGCTCCTTCAATCGACTTGTCAACCGATCATCTCTTCATACTAGTTCATTTATAGCATCAAATAAACATGAATGAACATCAGAAGGAATGTTGTTTCAATTGTGGAAAGATGTCAGCACACACAATTTTTCAAGTTTAAGTTCACCAGGCTATGATTGGTCATATCGCCTGTCAATCAACTGTTTGCGAAGGGTCAATTGAGACGCAAAATTACTGAAGATATTGTATACTGAAAAATTGATCAAAATAAAGTTAGTTTATACTTTAAACAAGAAATAATATCTGCCAATAGTCAATTTTTTTTATTATTTTAAGCATAAAGGGACTTTTTTTCCCTGAAAATAAGACTTAATATCTTTATCTTAGTAATTATTCTGTTCAACTAAATGTATCTCGGTTTAAGAATGTTTTGATATTTGTTCTGATAAACTACAAAAATAAGAAAATATTTTTTGTGCATGATTTCAAATCAATTCATCATTCACTGTTAAATCTTCAGCATCTCCAAAGAGCATCTCCATCCTCTAAAATATCCTTGCAAAGACATACTGATAGGCAGCCAGTTCACAGGAATACAAATCGCACCATTTAACATTTCTGCATGTGTCACTTAAGAAAATGTCATTTCCTGTCTGGAGCTTATAGGTTAAATCTTCAGTCTAATCCAATCACAACCAGACTATGATGAGAGAAACAATTCTGACTGACAGTTATTAATTCCCCTAAATACATAATCCATCTATGATGAACATTGATTCCTTTGAGTGCTAAAGCTGTGGTGGGTGTCGTTCTGTCATCTATAATCTCTTTTTGAAGGAAACGGTTAGTAAAGCCCTGTGTTTGCTGTCAAATTTTCCATCCATTATGTATTTACCTTTAAGATAAAGAGATAAAACTATTCTTAGCCCATTTTAGTAGCAAGAATATGCTTGTCATAACAATAATAAAGGATTGATTGCACACCAACCGACCACATAAAGATCAAGATACAGATCTGTGCCATTTAATTACCCCAAAACCTGCATTCATACATAACAAATCAACTGTCAAACAGAGGATCTTTCATTATATGCAGAGAACAGAGATCTTCTGCATTTAATTGAGTTATCTGAATAATTGATGCCCCCAGAGCCCACTCTTTCCTTTGCCAGGCCAGGGCTTGTCTCGTTCTGATTGGCTAACATGCTGTATGACAATATGGGTCATTAGTGAACATTAGTGAAGAGGAAGGAGGGATATGTCCCTCTGCAGCTGAATGTCTGCTAGGAGCTCTACCATCATCAGACTCCTGGATGGAGGCAATCTGATCTCCTCAAAGGTGCAGTCTGTGCTGTTTTAAAGGGGTCTTATTATGCTTTTTTTACATTTTCAAATTTCTTTAGTATGTAATGTTGATGTTTGATTTATTTTGTTTTATTTATTTTTTTAAATTTACAAAGCACAACGTCCACTACAAATGTTGTACACAATGAGTTTCTGAACTCCCTGAAACAGCTTGATTGTAGTCTTGAGTTTTCTTTCGGGAACAGTCACGTGTACTGTATACGCACAGCCGGATTTTTGTAACCGTGCATGCTTTGTATGCACAGTTTGCACATGCATATTTATTAATTTATTTTTTGCAGTTATTAGTTTATCCACAAGGTGGCAACCGTGCCCTGGTGGGCGTCAATTCACAAGGTAGTCGAAGAAAACCTGTATAAACAGAACATACAGGAACGCATGCAAGCTACAGCGACAATGGAGGCCTATATAGACTAGGTGCACAAGATGGCGCCGGTGAGCTGCGGCGCTGTGAGTGAGCGCATGGTTACTTCCGCTCATGCCCTTCCAGTCTTAGCAACGATGCATTTTGTGGAAGAAAATACTTAAATATGAAACTTGGCTCGATATAATGAATGTTTTTTAATTGAAAAGAAAAGAAATTAAAGAGAAGATGGTGGTCTATCAGAAACTAAAGAAATCATCGTTCTTATATTGTGTACATCTGTGTATTTATTCAACAAGGAGATATGCATTCTTTCAACCTTTCTCCTGTTGATTTTGAGGTTCAGGCTCAGCGGTGATCCCTCATGATGATCTAATGTTTGCTATTGTCAACCGAGGTATCAATCCTCTTCAGAGATATTAAACATAGGAATATGATATGAACTCAGTGTATGCTTTAGTAACTTTATTTGATAACATTATTATCGGTGTATTATTTAGTAGCCAATGTAATTTGCATACAATTTTCAGTTTCTATTACTGTATTTATTTAGTTCAAGTGAGATGAGAAAGAGCACAACAAAAATGTAAATTAATCGCAATCTTTTTACAGCCCTTGTTTTTAATCTATTAACGATGATGCAAAGAAAACATGTAAAATATGTAGTGATCATATTGATGAAGCAATTGATGGAGCCTTGGTACGTGAAAATATGCGATCGGAAAAATAGGAAGGGGTCGGAAATCCAACATGGCGGCCACAAGCAACTAGTCCATAGACTAGAGATTGTGCGAAAAGGTTAGAAAGTACCCTCGTTTGTTCAACTTCAGCATGAAAGAATACAAAGATGTTTACATGGGTTGTAACTCGTGGTGAGAGATTGCTCAAAACTGTGCATGCATTGACGAGTCAAGTGAATTACACTTTGCAAGGTTTTGCTTTCAACTGTGCGTATACCCAGGGCTTTAGTTGTGTGTTGAAACTCGAAATCATGTTAAGGGGTTTGACATTTCCAAAACACGCTCAAAGTGGCTGACCAATCACAACACATTAGGGCTTCATAGCGATCGTAACCAAAGCCACTTTAAGGCAATAAGTAAATATATATATATATATATATATATAAAAATTAAGAGGCCATTTTTTTGTATTTATGTCATTGGAGGAGAGGCTTCAATATTTTTAATAAACTGTTTTTGTGGGAAAACAGGTTATTGTTTAATGAATCGACAGCCTATCGGCTAATCTTCAACACCTTTGACATCAAACACTATATTTAGAGTTCACACTGATTTAAAAAAAAAATATATTATTAATATATTTATATAACAATTTTTACTGTATTTTTGATCAAATAAATGCAGCCTTGGTGAGCATAACAAATTTCTTAAAAAAAAATCTTATTGATCCCAAACTTTGGAATGGTAATGTAACCTTGCCATATCCAAAAGAAAAAAATATCAAAAGAGCTTCATCCTTCAAACATCAGACATGTTTATCATAAAAAAAGATGGATACAAGCCATTGTCTGTTTTTTGGCATAACTTAGCACTAAGTCAACACATCATTGACCCTTAAAATAGCTAAATTTACGCTTTCTTTACCATTAACGTCCTTTTTTCTCCTTTTTTGCAGATACAACAAAGAAACTAAAAGATGTTCTCCAGGAGTTTCATGGAGATGGGATTCTGTCCAAGTATAATCCTGAAGAGGTATTGCAACCCTTAATGCTCTTATGAAGCACACTATATTGCAGTGTTCATGCTGAGCTCAGAATGCTGTACTGGAGCAAATGTTACGATGATGGTGATGATCTAATTTGAGCAGATATAAGAACCATTAAACTCTATAATGTTTGCACTGGGTAATGAAACCATTGCGGTTTCCATAATTGCTTGGTATCCATTTACTGAAGATGCCTCTTGCTTGTCATTTTGTTCTGCATAGAAACCAGAAATCTTCAATCAGGTAATTAGTTTTTTTATAGTTTTACAGCCTGATCATGCAGTTATTATGTTTGTGTGAAATATTAACCAAGTAACGGGGGAAATCTCCTTGAGCAGGAAATTGACTTTGAGGGTTTCAAGCTCTTCATGGAGACCTTCCTGGAGAATGAACTTGCTGAGGAGCTCTGTCATCATCTCTTCCTCACTTTCTGCAACAAAGACCCCAAGCCAAGCCCCTCCATGATGGACAAGCAGAGAATCATGGGTGATTTGCATTTTCCCAATCATACAGGCTATCTTACTATCTTAATGCAAAAATACTCGAGAAAAATGTAATATACTGTAATATATCATCAAGAAAGCGCTACTGAGCTAGTTTAGAGGAAACATCTGGTAAAGACAAAATTACACTACCGTTCAAAGGTTTGGGGTCAGTATGATTTTTATTTCAAGAAATTAATACTTTCATTCAGCAAGGACACATTAAATTGATCAGAAGTGACAAAGACGATTGTTGCAAATAAATGCTGCTCGTTTGAACTTTTTTAAACATATCAAGCAGCAGTTTTCAACATTGATAATAATAAGAAATGTTTCTTGAGCATAAAATCAGCATATTAGAGTGATTTCTGAAGGATCATGTGACACTGAACACTGGAGTAATGATGCTGAAAATGCAGCGTTACAATCACAGGAATAAAATATACTTTAAAATATATTTAAATGGAAAATGGTTAATTTAAATTGCAAAAAAATTTCGTAATGTTACTGTTTTTAGTGTATTTTTTGATCAAATAATTGTAGCCTTGTTGAGCATAAACATTAAGAAAAAAGTACTTACCCAATAGCATAAAAAAACAATAATGTTGGCCACATATGCACACAAAGCAGCTATATTTTGTTTATTCCTATTATTCAATTTTAATTGTATAACTTTGTCTTAAAAGCAATAGAGTTGCAACAATATTCTCTAGAAACACCACCAGGGCAAGAGTTAATGTAAAAATACAGATTACACACTGAAAAAATATTTTTGTTTTGTCAAATAAACTTCAATATTTAATGTGGTTCAGATAACATAATATTTTGAGTTTCTATTGATTAAACTAATCGCCTTCATTGAATTAACTCAAAAAAGAAAGTTACTTGGTTGCATTAAAATTTTAAGTTCATTGAAATTAAAATTTGGAGTTAAACCAACTAGTCTTTTTTTACAGTGCAGGGATTTCTTAAAAAACACACCAAATACACAGAAATCGTGGTGCTTTAAACATAATTATATTGTGCTTTACAAGGTCTAAAGCTGATGAAGGGAAACTGCACCCCGCCAAAGGTGACAGCCTCCAAACCTCTCGGCACAATCCAGCTGAAGGATATGATTTGCTACCTCTCTCTGCTGGAGGGCGGACGACCAGAAGACAAACTAGAATGTGAGATTCACCTATAATATAATTCTGTTTTTATTTCAAGTAAAAATATGCTATGCATATTAAAGCATATTAGTATGCTTGTAAATCCTTTGTGATGTGGAGGAGGCTCTTTTATATTGGGTTGGGCTTCCATTTGGGTCCATAATTGGTTGCCAATTGGTTTACCTAAAGAATATGTTTCATAGGCTGTGCTGCCATCTACTGGCAGCTTTTGTCGCATCTCTAATAGCCTGCTTGTTCAGAAACCTGTTGCTATGGGCAGACAGACAGGGTTGCTGGTAAACTGCTCAGATGCTAATAACCTCTGGTTATTAACTCTGATAGCACCTCGGAGTCACTTATGAAAGAAGTAAAAATCAGTTTGCATAAAGGAGGTCTGTAATGTGCTAGTCTAGTTTAAATTGTGCTAAACTTGATTGAATTGGCTTCTTGAGCGATTCTGAGCTGCTGGTTTCCATGGCAACACCCACTTTATGATGCCTTATAGAAAAGCTGAGATTGCGCTCTGAATTGTGAGGTTCATTTCATAGAAGTGCTTTTTATTTTAAAGGATACAGAATTTGCAAGTGAAACGGTGCTCCTATCAGATGACTTTTAGATGCATAAATTATGTTTGCATTAAAACTCCAGTGTTTTCTCTCTTTCAACCTCTCCCCATCTCTCTTTGTTTTTATCACAGTTATGTTTCGGCTTTATGACACAGATGGGAACGGGTTTTTAGACAGTAAGGTGAGAATCATTTCACCAGCAGTCGCTACAGGTTTTTTTTGTTTTGTTTTATTAACGGTCAAGTCCCCTTTATTTATATACACTACCGGTCAAAAGTTTTAGAACACCCCAATTTTTTCAGTTTTTATTGAAATTTAAGCAGTTCATGTCCAGTGAATAACCTGAAATGGTACAAAGGTAAGCGGTAAACTGCCAGAGGTTTAAAAAATAAACGTTTAGGTTACCAAAAACTGAAAAATAATGTACATTTCAGAGTTATACAAAAAGGCCTTTTCCAGTGAACAAGTAATGGGTTAACAACTTACAGCTGTTCTGCAGCAATGGAAGTAAATTGAGCCTTGAAAGTTGATGCTAACAATTCCTACAGGTGTCCCAACTTTTGTTGGTTACTTACAAACCCTCTGTCTGTATAAAAGCAGTGTTGGAACAGATTGTGTTACTACACCCTCCTAAGCATTATTTGGACAGTATTGCACCGCAGGAAGTAGTATATTGCTCTCATAATGGCGAAAAAAAGGCAATTAACAAAGGAAGACAGACATACCATTATAACCCTTAAAAGTGTTGGTCTTTCCTTTGAGAAATTGCGAAGAAAGCCAAGGTGACAGTGAGTACAGTTTCCTATACCATCAAAAGGCATTTGGAAACAGGAGGAAACTCTGACAGGAAGAGGTCTGGCAGACCCAAAGCCACAACAGAATCAGAAGACAAGTTTCTGAGAGTCAACAGCTTTCCATTGTAGAAAGAATGCCACGAGTGTGTTCGGCTGTTATATCTGCAAAAGGTGGCAACTTTGATGAGTCAAAAATTTAGATTAAATTTTGTTAAACAAAACGATTCCATGATTTCTTTTTTATCTCCAATTGTTTATTTGTTCTATGTTTTAATTTCCGAGTACATTGAGTCATTAAACTGCGTAAATTTCAATAAAAACGGAAAAATGGAGGCGTTCTAAAACTTTTGACCAGTAGTGTGTGTGTGTGTGTGTGTGTGTGTGTGTGTATATATATATATATATATATATATATATATATATATATATATATATATATAGCGCTTGATACAATACAGATGGTTTCAAAGCAGCGTCACAGTAATACACAGGAAAAGAACGATCAATGACGTAAACTTTATCAAATATGTGCCAAATTAAAATTCTGCTTTGAAGGAGCTCTACAGACGACACAGCTCGAGTCAGTTCAGTGTTGATTCAATAACAGTTTTGATGTTGCAAAATTTATCAATTGTGAATTAATTATTATCTATAAAGTAGCTCTGCAGAAGACAATCGTGTCATCATATGACCCTTCGCAAAGACCCGCCCCCTTTAGTTACTGTTGCTATGTCCGACAAACCATGCGCTCTCACTCCACACATCATGTTCTCACACAATGAAAAATACATCCCGGAGCAAAGAGGACACTGACAACACGTCGACAAACATATGAAACAGTTTCATATTTAAAATATTGTACTTTAAACAATAAATACCGTTTAGTGGCTCTTTAATGTGACGTCGCTTTAGAGCCATACTAGTTCATTTATAGTTCATCAAATAAACATGAATGGACATCAGTAGGAATGTTGTTTCAAGCGCGGAAAGACGTGAGTACACACAATTTTTCAAGTTCATCAACGTTAATCTACTAACTCCTCTGACTGCTTTATCGGACAAAATGGCGGATTCAGGGTTATGATTGGTCAGATCACCTGTTAATCAAACTGCCGGCGACGGGTCAGATAATGCAGTGTTACTGTCTTTTACAGTGTCTTTTAAACCCTTGCATACGCCACCGAGTGGTTTAACGCTTAATTGTTTGTATTTACTCAATAATAGATGCTCAGTTTTGCTCTTTATTGTTTGATTTCAGACTGTAATTCCGGAGTGAACTCAAAGACTTTGATTGGCTTGATTAGCTGTTTCAGGTGTTTGACTGAGTTGAAAGTAAACTTTTTATCTCGTGGGGCAGGATTGAGCATCCCTACATTAAGGCTGCTTCAGAAATGATCTACTTCCATACTATATATCAGATGAAAAACAGTATGGGATAAGAGTAGTATGTCTGAATTCACAGCGCTCATAAAGCAGTTGGCAAAAAGTTCCTGGATGACAGGGCGCACATGATAGACACTTCACTATCCGGGTCATTCCTACAGTTTGGTGAATTTTGAACTGACCAAGATTGCTGGAAAAAAAAAAAAAAAAAACAGTTACACCCTGTTACATGACACTTTCACTGTGGTTAACACGGTGGGCATTTTTAGCTAATAAAGCCCATTACTGGTTAGGACACAGCATTATGCTAGCAGAAAATTTACTTTTTAATAGATATATAAAATATATTTTAAAAAAGAAACAAACATTTTATACATGTCCAGTATTGTCCAGTAATTGACACAACAGGGTGGATGTTATGTTTTATGCTATTTGATAAATCTTCTAAAAATGAAGAAAATAGGAAAAAATTATGAATGATTCTTTTTTGTTCTTGGAGTTGCTTTCCCGAAAAAAATCTATTCGGAAATCAGCACCAATCTAACAGGTTAAACATAAACTAATGGTTTACGCATTAAAAAAAATATCACAATAAATTGTAGTCTAAAAGAATAAGTATGGCATGAATATTCTATGTAAATATGCAGTATTATTTCATGGGGACATAAAATCCACCAAACTAGGAATGACCCATCCCATGATGCCACAGGAAAGGATACGAAATGGTAGTGAAGCCACTGATACTGTAGGTCACATGACAGTGATAACATAGCAGATGTAATACATGTACATATGTACACATTCATAATACACAATTTCATACTATGTTAGACCAGTTTTGGGGAAAGTTACTTTAAATTTTTATTTTATTTTATTATTTTATTTTTTGCATTACAATATTGCACACATAACACTTCTGCACTTACTCCTGAGTCAATAAATGGAAAAACAAAATTGAAAAAGTAACTCAGATATTTTGTGGTACATTTAAAAGTAATGTTATTTTACTAATTACTTGAAAAAAAAGTAATCTGATTACGTACCTTGCGTTTATCGCATACAAAGAGATTATTTATTCAAAAGAAGTACCTACTCGGAGTTTATGCGATGTCGGATGTTGGCTTAGATCTTTGTGTAGTTGCAGTGATGTAATGCAGAAAGTTTGCCCCTCTTGAACAGGAACTGGAGCACATTATCTCTCAGATGATGCAGGTTGCAGAGTATCTGGAGTGGGACGTCACAGAACTGAAGCAGGTAAGATTAACTTGAATTTGATCCTCGTCTGACATCGAGTTGAGAATTTGATCATATTTTCTGTTTTTACTTTTTTGGGGGATGTAGATTCTGGAGGAAATGATGCAGGAGATTGACTATGACCATGACGGGATGGTTTCTCTTGAAGAGTGGGTCCAGGGTGGCTTGACCACCATTCCTCTGCTAGTGCTGCTTGGACTTGAGAATGTGATTACCAATTCAGCTTTATATTTATAGAAGTTTGTCCAACTAGTCAGTTCATACATCCATCCATCCATCTTGTCCATCTGTCTGTCCATCCATCTATCCATTCATCTAAGCCAGAAGAACCGATTCTTCAGTGTCGATAAATTGATGTTACACTCTCCTTGCCCACTAGATGGAGTCCTCCACTCATTTCAAACGCCTAGACAGCTGCATTAGTAGTGTGTCTGATATTTTTGGCAGGACCTCCAAATTGTTAAAAATGCATATTTGACACTTTTCAAGACGTATTCCTTGCAACTTTTGAGTTGTCCCAGTAGGATTTCAGAATGGAATGGTGAATGCTGTTATGTTTTTCATTACAGTTGCATTGTCATTGTCAAGTCTTATTCCTATTCTTTCACTGTTATCTTTGTCTTTCTCGTTCTCTTTGTCTTGCAGAATGTAAAGGATGATGGACAGCATGTGTGGAGACTGAAGCACTTTAGTAAACCTGCATATTGCAACCTGTGTCTGAATATGTTGATTGGATTGGGAAAGCAAGGCCTGTGCTGTTCCTGTTAGTTCAGCACCACAACTCAAAACGTTTATTACATTAATCACTGGATGGTTCTGTTAATTATTTTTTTTGCTTTATTATATAAAGATCATGTCATTACTTTCATTTGGAATATAATTATGTTAGTAGTGTATGAAATATCTCATCTTTAAACAATTGCAGTCAAAGAATTGAAGATGGTTGTGAGTGACTAATGCAAAATATTTATATATATATATATATATATATATATTTATATATTTATAAAATATATGTATACACATACACACACGCTCATATTCTTTAATTTTTATACTGTTTTACTTTTTTGTACTTCAATAAAGTAGGTATTATTTAAATAAATAATACATTTAAAATAAACAATAATACAATAGTATTTAGCATAAAAAATGTTAAATAAGCAATTATACTAAATATTAAAATATAATAAAAACATATTGAAATTTTACAAATTATAGAAATTGATAGACCAGAAACCAGTAGCATTTTTACATTACTTTGTGAATTAATTTTCTGTCTGTCTGATTCATAGTCTGTAAGTACACCGTTCACGAGAGATGTGTGGCTCGAGCCCCCCCGTCCTGCATCAAAACATACGTCAAATCCAAGAAAAACACTGAGGTGCGTCGAATTGTAGTGTTTAAAAACCAGCACGCTTGGATCAGCAATGTTTCACGGGGCTTAGACCAAGGGTTTCTTTTCAGCTAATGAAATTAGAAAGAAATTCTCTCTCTAAGCATTGCTAATTACATGATTAACCTGGTTTAAACAGAGACCCCAAAACACCAATGAAGAGTCTTAATCAAAGCACATGCTCCTTTTTTGTCTGTATTTTCTTTCTCCTGTTCTCGTAACAAAATGTTGTTTTGAATAGATCATGCATCATTTCTGGGTTGAGGGAAACTGTCCAAGCAAGTGTGATAAGTGTCACAAAACCATCAAGTGTTACCAGGGTCTTACGGGCCTTCATTGTGTCTGGTGCCAGATTACTGTGAGTTTATCACTTTCTTTCTCAGTACAGTGATTATTGCAGTTTTCTTCTGATCTGAAAAACACCATGTGTGAATAATGAAGTTTTTCCTGAAACTTACACAACATTTAAATTGTGTTTGTTTGATAATATCTGATCAACCTATAGGCCTGTACGTAGGGTGACATTGTTGAATTGTCTGATGTGTTTTAACGTTCTCCTTCTCCTTGCAGCTGCACAACAAGTGCGCTTCACACGTCAAACCCGAATGTGACTGCGGATCGCTGAGAGATCACATACTTCCTCCAAACACTATATGCCCTGTTGTACTGGTAATATCTCCTATTTCTTTTCTTGTGTTATTTTTGGAATCGATGGTTATATAAAGCTCAGCTCTTTACATGTGACCTTTAACTGCAGGAGAGACAGTCTACTGTGAGAAAAGACTCCAGCCAATCAGGAGGCCGAGAGAAAATACAAAGGACCAATTCTGTATCAGTGGATGGACAGGGGCTACAGGTGAACGACACACTATCACACGTACAGTACAGAGGGATGTTACTAAGAGCAGGATGTCCGTTTCCTGCAGATTGAATCTAACAAAACTATGTTTTGTTTGTAGCTGTGCTTCCCTAATGCTGTCTGGGTTGACTTGTCCTGAAGTAACATGCTGTACTGAATCTAAAACATTTTATTTTGCTGTTTAGTTTATAATTATTATGCATGCATCTTTTATGATCTCATATTAATTAGAGATATATTTGTACTTTAAAAAATGAATTCGCACACCAGTTAAAATGAACAAGTGAAGACAAAAAGACTTTGAGATTTTTATGTTCTTTTATGTATATTTTATGGATTAATAATTATTTTTAAATATTTGATATCTTACTTGTTAAATCACAGATATTCAATACTGTGCTGTTTTGTCTAAAAAAGTAAAAAAAATAAAACCGTAACAAGTAAAATCAATCGTTTTAAATGCTATAAGTGAATTTAAGAATGACAGCATTGTAATACACTAAATAAAGAGCTCATTTAAAAAAAAATCAATATTAATTTGCTAAATATTTATTACATATGCAACTGATATGCCACAAATATGTGGTATATTGTGTTGTTCATCTCTAATTAAAGTGAAATATAAGTATATTAATATAAAATAGTCTATTAACATAATGTTGACCCACATTACATTAGATGTCTTTAACCGCTATCTACTAACATTCATATTATTGTGTACACATGTCGTTTAATTAAAAAAAATAATGAAATTACAACATGAACACAATAAGTACATTGTTCCTAATACCTAACGCTTAATTTGATAACACTTTATTTTATAGTGTCATTGTTACACAAGTGGTAATTTAGTAATAACTATAAATTATGCATAATTACATACAATTAAAGCTAAACCAATCCCTCATCCTAAACCTAACCCTATAGTAAGTGCATATACGTAATTGTTATTACTCAGTACTTAAATGTATAATTACACTGTAACACCTTAAATAAAGTGTAACCTTTCATTTTTATTTATTTTTTATTTTTTTGACATACGTACATAGAACTGTAGTTAAAAACATATAATATAATGAACTTCCTGGTAAAGAATCATCAACTATTATCGCAAAATCACACTTTGTGCAATCTGGTTAGCATTCATTGATCATTACTTGGTTGAGGCAACAGTTAGGCTGCAGTGACCCATAGTAATGACAAAACGAAAAAAGACGAATCATGTCCTGGGTCATCCATCTTGGCTGGCGGCGGCTAACCAGTGTAATAATCAGGATTATTATTTATAATTAGAGGAAGTAATGGATCACTCGTCGCCGGACGGGCGGCTCATTAATTCACCTGGGCCTGCTGGGATTGTTTCGATGGGTTCTGTTTTAAGCGCTTCATCTGTGTCACTGTCCACCGGAAGACGACTCACACTCTCTGGATTAGTTTGTGCGTGCGTCGTCCACAATCATCATGCATCCATGCAGAAAAGTGACTCATGGTCAAAGACTGTCATTATTGACTAAATATGGAGCCGATTACTGAGGTTTGCTAGATGCGTCTCATGACGTGGGTTTTCGTGGCTGGTACATCTTTAGACTTTTTGTAATGAAGAGCTATTCTGAGCTCAACGGACTCCATTTAGAGTCTGATGGTGAATGAGAGATGTGTTAAGTTACAACATATAGAATTGTTAAAAAGCTTTGTAGAATTAGAGTTTATAATGGTGCACATTGTCATATCAATAATACATTTAAATGTGAGGAGGACTTTTTGTGGGATTTAAACATTTCTGGTACGGTCTTAGGTCAGTAAAATCTGAATCATGAAAGACAACAGCTGATTTAAAAGCTAAATTCACTGAACTTTTCTAAATTAGGGTATGTAATAATGTTTCTTATCACTTTATTCTGTAGATTACATTATCAGAAGCAACTCATCCGCTGCTGGTTTTCGTCAACCCTAAAAGCGGAGGCAAACAAGGTGAAAGGTGAGAACTGTGAAAGATGGTGTCACATTTAAGGATATTTACACCACAGTATGTTCATCAACTGTCTTGAGTCAATCTGCATAATTGATCTGTCACTACATTTAGTTTGACACCAAATTTGCTAAGCCACAGTCAAATGAGCTTGATGGATTTTCTGATTTCCATCAATTTGTTGATGGAACTTCTTTGAGTTTCAATTCTATTTCTGGCAACTTAAATGATGATCTAATGATCTAATCAAATCAGTTCCAATTCAAAATCCATGTTTGGCATCCTAAAGATCCATATCAAACCTCATTTCCTCTTGATTGACCACATTGAATAAGATGGCCATGATGCCAAATTTTTTTGTAGAGCTTATCCATCTAATTAGGTGGTGACCAAATCCTTAGTTTCTATTCAACAAACATTTTATTTCTGAAAATTCGTTGAAATATTCTGTTAAATTTACAGTTAAAAAGTGGCAGCTGTGGCTGAAAGATACAGTAAAAATGTTTTTTTTTTTGTATTATGGGATGGCATATTAGAACCTGTATATTTTACAACTTAAAACAGCGTATTTCATTAAGTTACATGATGTTAATACAGTACCAATCTAATTGGACCATCAAAATCTGCCTCGTACCTGTACTGATAACCACCATACTACAGGTGGTCAAATAAAATCAGCATAAAGATTCATGAAGTAAATAACGGTATGATATAATGTGATGTCTTGATGTGTCCCTGGGAATATCCTTTAACAGTCTGTTAACTGTCAATTATATGGCAATTCATAGTTTTACTTCCAAATACCATACATTTCACACTATTTCACTTTAAAATGACATAGAATGTGATGTTAAACCATTTTTTCCACCATAAACTGTACTGTTCATGAATGGTTACAGTACAGTTAACCACTTAACAGGTTTTTACTGTAGCAATACTACAGTTTTTTCTGTAAAAATTACAAACATTTTTATAGTGTGGGACTAGTTTATAGAAGATCAACTTCACCAAAATGTTAAAGTTGGCACAAAATGGAAGTTGCAATAGTCTTTTTTCCCCTCGGAGTGTATATCTGAGTTAACTGGCTTCTCAAACAAGAAAAAATGTAGGACGGGACTTAATTTTGTTTATCGGGAATTGATTGGATCATTCGATGGTTGTGGTTTGCTATTGGTCGATCTCATGTGAGTGACAGCTTGTCCCGCCCTCACGCCAGTAAACGCATCATAAGAGAAGAGAAGAGATGTTGTTGCAAGAGAGAGAAGTTATTTTGATTAAAGATTATGACGGAACAAGATTAAAAATAAATAAATAAAAGAATGAAGTGCATGGATAAGGCATTTGTAATAAAAAGTCATGGTGTCTTTAAAACAACAGTGTCTTTATTAACATTAAATTCTTCCTAATTGATTTGTTCATAAATTCTGTCCTATCTAGGATCTTCCGAAAGTTCCAATACCTCCTGAACCCTCGTCAGGTCTACAACCTGGCCAAGAGCGGCCCCATGCTTGGGTGAGTGACACCTCTTCAATTCTTATCATTCTAACATAAGCTCCCAGCTGTCTAGCTTTTAGGGAAACGTATTGTTGCGGGACATTCTTAGTTTATGATCATACATAAGAGTTGCGAGGGTTGTTAACAATATATTGTATATGCAGACACTGCTTGATGGTAATGTGCACTAATTCATGCATGACAATCTCTCTCTCTGTGTCTTAGCTGTAAATGTAGACATTATTGAAGGGTTATATCCACCATCACAAACACTGCAGAGAACAAAGCCAGGCTGTGGAAGTGTCCAGTGCTGACAGTCAGCTGGTAATAATAGATTCATGTTAGTGTTAGTGTGTTGCCACTCTCAGGGTTTTGTGTGATCACGCATACCATCGGTGGTGTCAATCAAATGCACGCAACCATGAGGCTCTGTCATCACTGATCATTTGTTATTAGTATGCCAGAGACGTGGCCACTTTTGAGTTAAGTGCGCAGCCGTGAGGGTTGTGACAATATTCATTGATACTATATTTTGAAAAGGAAAATTTTAAAGAGCAATAAAGAAAGTGGAAATGTTATTGTGGGATGTTGCCATGAAAATGAACTAGGGGTGAATGTTTGGGTAGACAGTAAATCAATCCATTCACTGTTCATACTGTAAGTTTTCGATTCGTTTTTAATGTGAATTCAGAACAATTTAGAATGATTCGCAAAGAATTTTTACTGGATTCAATTAGTGATTTGATTTTAAGCAAGAAAGAAGGCAAACAAAAGATTTCTCATGCAAGAAAAGAAAAGAAGAAAGAAATATCAAATATTGTAAGTAGTTTAATACACTACTGTTCAAAGTTTGGGGTCAGTCAGATTTTTTGTTTGAAGGAAATTAATATTTTTGTGCAAATGATACATTAGTAATGATCAGTAGAGACAATAAAGACATTTATAATGTTACAAAAGATTTCTGATTCAAATAAATGCTGTTCTGTTGAACTTTAGATTCATCTAAGTAGCCACAAAAGTATTAAGCAGCACAGCATTGATAATAATAATAATAATAATAACAATAATAATAAATGTTTAATGAGCATCAAATTAGAATGATTTCTGAAGGATCATGTGACACTAAAGACAGGAGTAGTGATGCTAAAAATTCATCTTTGATCACAGGAATAAACTACATTTTAAATCATAATGAAATAGAAATTCTTTTCACAATATTACTGATTTTACTGTATTTTTACTGTAAATGCAGCCTTGGTGCTCAAGAGACTTCTTGCAGTTTTCTAGCAGTGCTTTTCTAGCAGTGAATATTTCTCACTGTAAGATTATTTGTGAAAGGCCGCTTTCTGTCCAATTTATTGGCCTCTGATTCATTTTTACGCTTGTTTTTATGATTTTATAAATGCACTCCATTGAGCGATCCTCCCCAGAAACCATTTAGTGACCTTGTCAGCCAATTTGCTTTTGAAACTATTGATTATGGTGTTTGAAGTCCTTCTGACTAGGTCAGGTGCAGCCTATGTATTGACGTTTCTCTGCTGGTGGAAAAGATAGATTTTGACTTTATGCATTCACAGTCACATCTGTCGAAAAAACACATGAACTTCGGTGTAGTCATGTGATGAGAATGTGACATTGCTTTGTCAAGGTGACTGTCAGGTGGGCTGTCTTGTCAATTACAAGCCTGGCTAACACAATTAGAGCAAATTGAGTGTTTGTTTCTTCATACTCAAACATCCTCAAAGTTGCTTTTTCATGCGATTGGTCGTCTGTTTTTGCTGTCTAATATGATTTGCCAAGCCTGCATGTCCCAATAAGTAAAGTAATTGAGAGTCTTATATTGTGAGCCATTCTACCATGTAAGGTCCCTTCATGCGGTTATGGCTTTATTATTGTGAAGCAACGGAAGACGTTGTAATGAACATTGTCTTGGTAGATCTGATTAGCTTCTGAACAGGCTTGGCTTTCAAAAAGATGGATTTGCATTTCTTAATTTAACAAAAGATTTGTTCATAAAGGTCAAATATAGTGGCGACGCGATTAGATTTTTCAAAGTGTATGATACATGCTTTTGTAAAATATAAAATGTCTTATTTTTTTAGTGTTACTATTTTAGTTTTCATCATTATTATAAAAATGTGTGTTGACCCATAAATCTTGTGGCTATCTTTCACTGAATTAATCACTTAACAGCTGAAAGTTGTGGTTAAATTGTTTGAATTAAACTTGGCATTTAAATAATTCTGGTAACACTCCTCATTTCAGCTTAAATTTCTTTCGAGATGTTCCAGACTTCAGAGTCTTGGCCTGTGGTGGAGATGGGACTGTTGGATGGATTCTTGATGTGATAGGTGAGTTTAGATGATGTGAAAACTAAAACACAAAACACTAATTTTTCAACTGTGTAAATTAAATTTTTGTATTTTTGTTTGTAGCTGTTGACTTATGCTGGAGTCATGTGGATCAGGGCTTCCATACTGTTGCCATATTGTAAATTAAATCTAGGAAGTTTTCATTATAGATTTAATAAAAACAGCAAGCTAAAGTAAACTTAACAACACAACGTAACAACATTTGCAACAAAAAAAAAGCTTGTTGTTTCAGAGGTTCTTTTATACAGAGAGGGATTTTGTTATATTTGTCAAAATGGTCAAATACTTATTTTTCACAGAACTAAAGCTATTACATTCGTATCTGTATTTTTGGGGCAAATAGGATGATTATCTTTCTTCAAGAAATGGCATATTATTTATATCATCTGAAAAATAGTCTCCGCAGGTGATTTTTTTTTAGATGGCTGTCTTCATTTAGTCCTTTATTTGTCAAAAATTGCCTCCATTTTTTATCAATCAAAACAAAGACAGAGTAATAGACTGGATGCTTTCCGGGGAGTGTATTAGAAAAGAACCATTTATTCCATTATACATGTATGTATGTATGTGTATGTATGTGTATGTATGTATGTATGTGTGTGTATGTGTATATATATATATATATATATATATATATATATATATATATATGTATGTGTGTGTGTGTGTGTGTGTGTGTGTATTTGTATATATATATATATATATATATATATATATATATATATATATATATATATGTATGTGTGTGTGTGTGTGTGTATATATATATATATATATATATGTTTATATATGTATATGTGTGTGAGTATATGTATGTATGTATATATATATAATATTCCACATACACTCTAGTCTATACATATATACACGTATATAGTTACTAGTCACTCTGGATTTTAACTGCCCACCATTTTGTTGTTGAAAATTACATTTCATTAGGGGTGTGACAAAACACTTAGCCTCCAAGAGAAGAAAATACATGATATTGGGTTCACGAGAACAAGATATTTTGACAGTATTTTTTAAAAAAATATACGAAATATACTGGAATGACTGGAATAATAGTCTTTTATTCGATTGAAATTCAGAAAATGCAAAACAATGCATGTACATTTTGAAATGTTTTAACTAATCTAGGTCTGTCACTAATGATTATTTTTGTAATCAAGAAATAAAAATATTTGCCCACTTTATTAGGATATAAATGGCACAGCCACAGTAATTTCTTGAACAAGAATATATGGACATCAAAACTTTTATTTTGAAATTGCATTGAACAGAAATTCTCATATTTGGAAAAATGGACGTAATCTCATGTGTTGGTGTAGGTTTATAAATGATTAACGTTACAAATCTAGTTAAATGACGCACGTTGCGTCGTCCCCAGGTCAACGTTTGAGCAAAACAAACTCGCAGCATAATATGCAGAGATGGAGTTTATTAACCGAGTTGCTGAGACCTGCTGCACGCATGTGAATGATAACAGCGCAACACGTCGCTGTGAAACACAAAGCGTGATTTTATATGCGTTCCCAAATGCACATTATTGGAAACCCAAACAAACCATCTCCAGCGACTAATATGGTGTGGCTCTTTGAGATGCTGGAAGAACCTGTATGCGTGTAAATAGGCTGATTGTGCTCCATTCTAAAACCCACAGTGCATATATTTATTTAATTGAATATAAAATTCAACTTGCCAAATTGTCTAGTGGGAGTGACTGTTACACGCCACTGCTCAAATCCACATTTGGCCAGTTGACGGTGTTAATGTGAACCCCCATACAAATATTTTCTTGAGCAAAGGTAAAACAAGTAAAAAACACTCTGCTGTTCTGAGGGAGTTTTTCCCTATCACAAGTGTTGTTCTTTTTCACAGATAAAGCCAACTTTGAACAGAATCCTCCTGTGTCTGTGCTTCCTCTCGGCACAGGAAATGACCTCGCAAGGTGTCTGCGCTGGGGTGGAGGTAATTTAAGTCTTCACTCTTTTTAATTTGCTGCATGCATGAAACTTTGTGGGAATCCTTAAACCTACATTTACACTGCATACGGATTGATGAGCTAATCATCAGCTCTTGGGAAACCTCTCATAAATTATCACTGTAGTATTTTCACAATTCTTTACTCATTCATGACTAATCCGATCAAAATATTACTATTATGTCAGTTCCTTGTCTATAAATATCTGGTGCTCAATGAAGCCAACCGCTATTTGTAATGTGACCTTTCAGGCTACGAAGGAGAAAGTCTTTTGCAGATTCTCAAGGACATTGAGAACAGTACTGAAGTATTGTTGGACAGGTGGAAGATTGGCATCATTCCTCTAAACAAAGATGAAGGAGGAGATCCAGTCCCATACAGCATCGTGAACAATTACTTCTCTATTGGTGTGGTGAGT
The DNA here is from genome assembly GCA_037194245.1 of Opsariichthys bidens. Classification (NCBI taxonomy): domain Eukaryota; kingdom Metazoa; phylum Chordata; class Actinopteri; order Cypriniformes; family Xenocyprididae; genus Opsariichthys; species Opsariichthys bidens. The sequence continues at coordinate 19,240,899 of CM074284.1, read as the reverse complement.
CTGAACAATTAAAACTGTATTTGAGGATGTGAAGACCCCTGTTATCCTTAACAATCAGCATACTTATGCTCTTTCCTTCCCAATAAACAGAGAGAGACTTGCTTTATACGCTTCTGACCGGTGTGCTGGTCTTGTCCATTAACCATGAGACAGTATGTGATGACTGTGAGTGGGGTTTATGAATGAAGAAGTGAATAAGGCCCCTAAGTAATAAGACTAAATGAGCTAATCAAGAGGGCTGAGTGCTTTTTGAAATGCCAAGAGCATCTATTACATTAACAAAGCCATCACTCATCACTGCGGTGAGGAGCAAAGCTTGCCAATTGACAATGAAATATGCAGTAGACGTTACACGGCTCTCGTCTTAGCGAACAGCGATCAAACACGTCGTGTGTTGATGCATCTTGGGCCGTCTGAAATCTAATGATGCTTATTACGACGACCGCATGTCAGCCATTATCCAGAAATGTCAAGGGAAATACGGTAATTGACATTTACAGGTTTGACGGCTCTGTTTTATTTTAGATTTGGACACAACATAAAAAAAAGAAGAAATTGTAATGAGGGAGACATGCTTGGGCAAATGTTAGTCAATGCGATTGATGTCATTTCATAAATCAGTATTGATTTATCAAACATTCGGTCCAGTGTTCACATTTACATAAACTAGATAGATAGATCGATTGAATGTTTTATCATTTATATATAGGTTTACTGAGATGCATAAGTATCACTTCGAATACAATACAGGGGTTGGACAATAAAACTGAAACACTGGCCCATGTACTGTTGGAAGTTTCATTCCTATATATTCGACCTGGTGGCCAAACTTCACTGATTTTACTTTCCATCAGTAAGAGCAGAGTGTGAGAGTTGAATAAACAGAGCAATGGCACAGCTGTAAATGAAATATTGCAATCCACACAACATAATGGGAGACATATCGGAGTTGTATCATGTAAGAGAGGAAAAATTGTTGGTGCACATCTCGCTGGTTCATCTATGACTAGGACAGCAAGTCTTGATGTCGGCATACCACCACATAGAATGAACCACATCCAGCAGGAGTAACTGTCGATGCAAGAGGAAGCTGTCTGAAAGGGATATCCAAGTACTAACACGGATTGTATAAAAAAAAAACCACAAAACCAACGCGCACATCAACTCTCCTGTTTCCACTTAAACTGTTCGTCGTGAGCTCCATAGAGTCAGTATTCATGGTTAGGCTTGGGCTGCTATAGCCGAACCTTTTGTCTCTCGAATCATACCAATGCCAAATGTTGGTTTCATTGGTGCCAACCGTGGGCTGTGGACAATGTGAAACATGTATTGTTCTCTGATGAGTCCACTTTCACTGTCTTTCCCAAATCTGTGATAGTTACATTGTGGAGAAGCCCCAAAGAGGCTGAACACCAGAGTGAAGCACAGAGTGGATCAGTGATGAATTGGGCTGCAATATCATGGCATTCTCTACTGTGCTTAATGGAAAATGCCAAGGACTACCAAACTGTTCTGGAGGACCTTGTGCAACTAATGGTTCAAACATTGTACCATGAAGGGGGGTGCCATGTATCAGCAGGATAATGTACCAATACACACAGTGACAGAATGGTTTGATGAACATTAAAGTAAAGTTGAATATTTCCCATGGCCTGCACAGTCACCAGATCTAGATGTTTTTGAGCTACTTTGGGGTATTTTAGAGCAGCAAGCATCATATAGTGACCTGAACACTGTTCTGGAAGAGGAATGGCTCAAAATCCCTATGGCCACTTCGAAGGACTTTTATCTGTCATTCCCAAGACGAATTGAGGGCCACAAAAGGAGGCCCTATGCCATACTAATAAATTATTGACTATATATACTAAATTACTACATATATATATATATATATATATATATATATATATATATATATATATATATACACTCAGTCTATATATATACACACACACACAGTGCCCTCCACAATTATTGGCACCCCTGTTTAACATAGATCCCAAATGCAAAAAAAGAGAAAAATCCAACCTTTCATTTAAGTAAATTACTTTGGTGGTAAAAATAAATCGCACATTTAGAAAAAAAAAACTTGAAATCATGTGTCTCACAATTATTGGCACCCCTAACAATTCCTATGAAAAATTTAATTGTTTTTTTTAAATATATTTTTCTGTAGTTGCTAAAGTTGGTCAGGGTATCTAGGAACTTTTAATTAGTAATTCATGACTTCCTGTTTCCCTGGGCTATAAATATGACGTGACACAGAGGCCTAATTCTCTTACCCTTTTGTCAACATGGCAAAGACAAGAGAACACACCATTCAAGTAAGGCAGATGTGTGTCGACCTTCATGAGTCAGGCAATGGCTACAAGAAAACATCCACTCGCCTTAACCTGCCCGTATCTACAGTCAGAGGAATCATTAAGAAGTTTAAAACAACTGGAACAGTGACAAACAAGGCTGGAAGAGGTCCCAGGTTTATCTTGCCACAGTGAGGAGGATTTTAAGAGAAGAAAAAAAATATCCTAAGCTCACGGTCACAGAATTGCATCAAAGAGTGGCATCTTGGGGTCACAAAGTCTCCAAAACAGCCATCAGACGCTCTCTACATGCCAACAAGCTGTTTGGGAGGGATGTGAGGAAAAAGCCTTTTCTCACTAACAGTCACAAACTGTTTTGATAAGCGGTACTGGGATCGTGTGCTTTGGTCGGATGAGACTAAGATTGAGCTTTTTGGCAACAAACACTCTAAGTGGGTCTGGCGTAAAACAAAAGATGAGTATGCCGAAAAGCACCTCATGCCCATCGTGAAGTATGGTGGAGGATCTGTGATGCTGTGGGCCTGTTTCTCTTCCAAAGGCCCTGGGCACCTTGTTAGGGTGCATAGCATCATGAATGCTTTGAACTACCAGCACATTTTAAATAAAAACCTGATGGCCTCTGCCAGAAAGCTGAAGATGGGTCGTCATTGGGGCTTTCAGCAGGATAATGATCCAAAACATGAGGAAAAATATACACAAAAATGGTGCAGCAGTCACAAACTCAAAGTCCTTCCATGGCCATCTCAGTCCCCAGACCTCAACCCAATCGAAAACCTGTGGGGCGAGCTAAAGAGGAGAGTGCATAAGAGAGGACCCAGGACACTGGATGATCTAGAAAGATTGTGCAAAGAAGAATGGTCAAAGATCCCTCTCTCTGTGTTCTCCAATCTTGTGAAATGTTATAGGAGGAGATTAAGTATATATATGTATATATATATATATGAGATATTGCTTGATTTTAATAAACATATATTTATAATTTAATTACAGATATGTAGGTCTCTGCTGTCTCAGTAATCATTCAGATACAATATACTCTGTTCTATGTTAATGAAATTAAAATTTCAATGCGTTAACAAATTTAGTTGTTTGTTTGGATTAAAGAGAAGTGCAAATCTCAGTGGGATCAAGTGATATTTTTTCCTATCACATTTTACATGAAAACACAAATTCCTTTTGAAAACAACTGAAAACCAATAGAGATTACAGAGCAAGTCGTGCTCATAATTACTTTGCAGATTATGCAAATGAAAAACAATGTCTTCCGTAATTATGTATATGAACTCAAGGCACTAAGCAGCCAACAAATGCAGCTGTTGCCAGACAAGATGGTGCAAGAACATTTTAACAGATACGGGCAATTTAAGACATTTACAACAAAACGTATCACATTTACAACAAAAGGGTATCACGGCATCTGAACAAGTTCTTCAGCTTTCAAATCTTTCAAGTTACCAATTTCTAAACGGAAGAGTATTAAGTCACTATGAAAGATATCAAACTTTAGCACTTTAAAAAGAACAAGCAGAAATGAATTCAAAGTGTTGATGAATAAAAGAAATGCAACAAAATACAAAATCTTTTTTTAAGTGTCAAATTTAAATCCAAAGACTAACAAGGTTGGTATAAGCAACGTCTGTCATCTGCAACGCATCAACAAAAACTCTCTCGAATCAAAGCTGTTCTTCATACTAACGCTTGTCCCGTTGACTGATCACCCTGTCAAGTGATATTTTGGGTAATTAGATACCATTTAAATACCAAAGTTGAAATATCCCTCTCCGTTAGACAGAGGGTGTTATCATTTCGGTCAGAGCCAGAAGCTAGAGACAGTCCCTAATCATACAGGATCGCCTAAGATAATGTAGTCTGTTTCCTAATGACCCTGCGCTCATGTCAAAGTCATTACTCTCCCGGTGAAGGCACATCATCTGCCTGGACAAGCCGTAATTGGACTAAATGGTGAACTATGAGAGAACATTACACATGTCCCTTTATTAATTTGGTCACGAGAGTTTTGCAATGGTAATTATCTGGGAGGGGTGGACAACGGCAGATGAAAGATAGCGAGTGACTGACTGCTGCAACTTTAACTTCAGAGTCAATGAAAGGAAATCTCTCCTTCATGACACCGGATACGATGACGTCTCTGAAAGCTCCTTGGTTTCAGCGCCGGGCATCAAACCCGAGTCAGGCCGAGGGGAGACCGTGCCTTTGCTCTTATGTTTTCATATATTGTGCAGTTTGTAAGAAAAGAGCAATAAAATCTTTTAGATACACCTGTCATTTTACCTTTCTTCTTGTTCTGCGTTGAAGAAAAAGGAGCCTGGTGGGATCCCGGGCCTCCCTTTGCTCTGCAGCTAACAGCGGGTTTAAAAGATGTCAACAGTAAAGGAATTGATTTTTTTTGGCTTCCACTAAAAAAAATTTCAGCAGTGAGCTAGCAGGGGGTCTTCTGTGTGGAGGTGGTTTCATTGGAGGGGCTGGATTCATAAATGGTCCTAAGAGTGTGTTTGGGTCTTGGGGGGAAAGAGAGGGAGGTATAGAAGAAAGTTTCTGCAAGTTTTTTTTTATTATTATCTCTCAGCACACCCAAGTCCACTCATACTTTTCTCCTCAAATATACCTTGTCAGGTGTAAATGAATATTTTTTGTTTTTATCGGAATGAATTCAAACACACATGAATTCTGGATAAAGTGGCGGGATTGATGTGCACATTTATGGCCACTGCAGGTCTTGATGCTTGATGCCAAATGATTCCAATTTTTTGACTATATCTGTTTTTTTTTTCTGACAATGCTTTGTTTACCAGCTCATATCTTCTTTTTAAAAGTGACCCCTATCTGATATTCTCATTTACAATATACACTTTGGTGAAACGACCCAACATAGACATTTTGACCCAGAAAATCTTAGGCCAAAAAGAAAGTAAAAACTGTATGATTTCCAATGGACGCAGACGAAATGATAATACAATCTTTTGCTTTCTGCACCGCCTTTTACTAATCATCATCCTTCCATTGCTTGTTTTCTTTGTTTTAAAAAAGCAGGCTTAATATTTATCTATTTTGGGGCCGAAGCAAGGACTGCACTGCACTATTTCACAGACGATGAGTAGAAAGAAAGTTTAGAATGAAACGACAGTCGTTTATTAAACTATATTCAACAACAACAACAGCTCCAGAAATAACAGTAGAGCCGTTCGCACTCTTTTTTTCTAAAAGAAATTGTTATATCTTATTGGGATTCTTTATTAAATGGTAAAATGACTTGCTGGGATAAAGTGTGGTTGTTACCCCAGCGATTTCATATTGAATAAGGTTAAAGAAGTACGTTAAACTCAATCACAGGTTTTACCCTGTTAATCACTGCATTGCATTTATTTTGGCATTTCACTTTTTCAGTTGTATTGTGTTGGAAGGTACAGAAATTTATTAATGAAAATATTCACTGTTCAAGGCCTTTCTCTGTCATGGGAAAATGTACTCTTTGGTTTTGGAAAGTGCTTTTATTTACTTAAATTATGCTTTTGAAAAAAAAAAGGAGGGGGGGGGGGGCTATGTGTAAGTGCATTAACCACGAGGCTATAAGTACCTTTTCTTTTGTTACTTTTTATAAAGTTGGTTCTCTTAATTTTTTTAGACTGTATGTACAATGTTTAATACTTGCATTTGCACAGAATGTTTATTGCATGTTGATTGAATAAAAAAAAAAACTCATTCTGTGCGTCATACGTCATTATCATAATTTCTTAATTTTTTGTTTTAAGTTTTTATTTGAATTTTTGTTTAGGTTTTAGTAATTTTGTTATTTTTTCTTATTCCCCCAGTTTCACAGACAAGGCTTAAGCTAGTCTAAAATGCAAGTTTGAGCTGTTTTAACTGAAAGCAACTTATGTATCTGAATATCTGTCAGTGCCATTGTTTTGTCTCAAGATGCACACCAGTAATGTTTTTCATTTTTATAAAAGCTACTTAAATGCCTTAATTGAACTAAACCCTAATCCTGGCTTAGTCTAAACCCTGTCTGGGAAACCGGGCCTTTGTCATTTTTAGTTATTTTTTTAGTCTATTTAGTGTTAGTTATTTCAGTACTTCAACTTCAACTAGTTGAACTCTTTACTGTAGAATAAACTCTCGCCTTGACTGAAATAAGTTTAAATTTTTTATATGCTTATTTATTTCAGTTAATGTTTATTTTATTTCAAGCAATGAAAATGCTTTTTATGAGTTTAGTTCTAGTTAATGATAATAACCCTGATGTCCCCATACTCCCGAATTAATAAGTCCATATTTGCTGTCATTTATTGAAAACAATTTGACGTATAAAAAAAAAAAAAACCCCAACCTAAAATCAGCAGAAAACTGACAATTACATTATTATATTTAAATTTTTTTATTCACTTTTCACTTAAATGGGTTTGTGTAACAGGCTAATCGTCATAAGGTCCCATTTTTCATTCACATTATTGCATTTTATTGCCATATTGCATTTTCTATGACTATTCAACATCTCAAAATGGCAACAAAAATTTCAATTTATCAAAGAAATTTTGTTTCATGGCCATTGTGTGTACAAAAAAAGTTTATTTTACACCCCGTCTATAATGATTAATTATATTCTTAACCCTTTCAGCACATTTATGTGTTTTTCCTGTAGACGATTATTGGGGGAAATCTGCATCTCTTCTAAAAGGAGTCTAAAGTGTCATGTTTGTCGTGCTTCTCCTTTTAGTCCTTAAAAATCATCAGGCCTTCAGAATCTACATTTCTCAATCAGGACATATAGTCAGTTTACTTTCCAACCACCATCTCTATACATCACCATAGCAACAAAACGTTTACAGTGCAGCACATGCAAGTGCTTCTGAACCTCTAACCCCCAGATGTCAGAGTGGAAGAGTATCTGCGGCAGGCGCCAGCAGAGCTGCAGCATCCTGTATATGTGTGTGATTAATTAGCCGAACCACGTGTTAGACCTCTTGTCAATACTCATCATCGTTGGCTAGAACCCCAGCAAAGAATCGCAAACACCTTATCTGTTAACACACATACATATGCATGGAGCCCAAACTTGTTTCCAGACATGTGGAAGGGCGATCAGGCTCGTAATTGGTGCTCTGTGTAGGGAAAGGAATTTAGTATTTTTGTCTGGTTTTAAAATACATTCATCTGGTTTTAAAATAAACACGTCTCTGTCTTGCGACGTCGCTGACGTGGGGCTTTTGTTTATAGCTAATGGCCCATGATAAAACCATCATGAAACTATTCAATACGATCTTCAATCTGTTGTCTTTTCATCTTCACACAGCTGTTTTGTCAAATTCGAGATTTTAAGACCCAGATGCGCGGCGGCTGATGAGAGAATCTGACACATGAGTTTAATACGTCAAAGGCTCCTAACGAAGCATTGTCAGAAGCTCACGAAACACTGATGACGGTATATCTAATTTGCTTGTTTCCTCCTTTTGTAGGATGCATCCATCGCTCATCGATTCCACATTATGAGAGAGAAACATCCAGAAAGGTTTAACAGCAGGTACCTCTTTCTCTCTATTTCTATGTTAACAGCAAACACTTCACCAACACTGCATCTTAACTCCCACTGTTTTGGCTGTCATCTCGATCTGTAAGCTCGCCAGCGTGTCTGCTGGGTTTACAGTGAGTTAATGCCCTGATAGCTCTCCTTCCCCCTCAGGTGTGTCTTTCAGACTTCTGCCATGCTTTTATTCCCTAAAATTAGATGAAGATGTGGCATTGAATTGTTATGGATCCCATAGTCTGAGGGAAGATTTTTTTTTTTAGCGTAATACTAGAAGTTAATGTGTACTTGAGAGATCTAGAATGGCTGTTTAAGTCCTGTTAAGTCCACTGAATGCACCAGTAGGGCATAGGGTGTATTATAATTTTAAAAAGTTATAATTAATTAGTCATAATGATAATATACTCTTGTAATACTGGGTAGATTACTTGCAAATTGTAATAGTCTGTTACTGATTCCAAATTATATGGCAAAAATTGTAGTTAGTAAAGTACACATTTAACGTAATGTAATCTAACTATGTTTTGATTACTTTTAGATTACTTTTGACCTTTTTCATCACATTGAATAGGATAATATTGTACCATATTGATATAAAAAATACAAAGAGAAAGAAAACATTCTTTATAACAAATACACAGTGCGTTAAGCGTTATATTTATGTCAGAGTTTCCGAAACTGGTGTTCGTGGGTTTAGCAAAAAGCGATTACTGAAAGAAATCATCAAAATTTATAATTAAAATAAATGATTATAAAATAATACAAATTATAATAAAAATGTTTTTGAAAGAAAAAAGACAAAGTAATACATGGTTATATGATTTACTGAGTGATAATTCAAATCATAATTTTGTGGCCTCTCAATTTTCCATGCAATCATATCCACCTGACAAGACTTTCTGAATGTGTATATGTGAAATGCTTTTTTAGAAAGGATCATTTAAAATGTGAAAAAGTAGAGAGAATCAATGAATTCTTAATGATTTACTGCAGTTGTTTGAATAATATCTAATCATGTCATCAATAAAATAGTAACTGTTGTCTGATTTTAAACTGTAATATAATCTAATTACAAGTACTTAATTTTTGGAATCTGATTACTTAATCCAGATTACATGTAATTGTTTACTACTCTCTGAAAATTATTGTATGGATTATTTAAGGCTTAATATTGAAAGACAATCATAATTAAGCCATTTATTGTTTGATTTCCCTAAATAGGCTAAACATTGTGGCTCTGTGGTGTTTCTAATACATTGTCCAGTTCGTTTAATTCACTTTAAAATTAAAATTACCCCATGATTTACTCACCCTCAGGCCATCCTAGGTGTACATGATTTTATTCTTTCTGATGAACACAATCGGAGTTATATTAATAAATATCCTGATGTGTCCAAGCTCTATAATGAGGCAATGAGTTTGGAGCTGAAGAAGGTGAAAGCAAAACGTACTCCACATGGTGGTTAATAAAGGCCTTCTGAAGCCAAGCAATGCATTTGCGTAAGTAAAATATCCATCTTTAACAAGTTATAAAGTAAAATATCAAGGCCTCCTTGAAAACGTATGTTTTGTACTGCGAGAGGCATTACACTTTCTTCATAAGAAGATGGTCTGGTGGAAGCTCGATATTTTATTTGTTAAATGTGGGTTTTTTCTTACACAATCGGATGGCTTCACTTCAGAATTTATGATGGTTGGACGCACTTTCTTCAGCTTCAAACTCATTGCCCCATTCACTACCATTACAAAGCTTGGAAGCGTCAGGATATTTATTAATATAACTCTGATTATGTTCATCAGAAAGAAGAAAGTCATATACATCTAGGATGGCTTGAGAGTGAGTAAATCATGGGATAATTTTCATTTTTGGGTGAACTATCCCTTTAAGCGGTTTATCACAGAAACATTGTTGCGGGATTATCTGTTTGCTTAACCAGGAAACCTATTTGAAAACATCCATTGCTTTTGCATCTGCATTTAGTGATGCGAGTGTCACGGATATTATACACTTCATCCTTAATTTATTATATATTGCTACTGGAGTGACACAGGCTTACTCAATGTATGTATTCACACAAATAGATTTACTATTTCCTATACTTTTTACAATCAGCAGACCTTTATGAATTGTCAAGCAACAGATGTAGGTGCTCCTTTGTGTTGGAGTGTTTAATTCTTTGCTGAAAGGATCTGAGTGATGTGGAACATCTGTGATTAGCCCACAATGTGTGCACCTTCTAATGATGAGCAAATTTGATATCTATGCTCCCATTAATATTTAATGTCCCAATAAGTCAGTACGAACGCAGACGAGTAATTGGTTGGGTAATTGAATTTGCTTGGGTAGTTTGACATCATTTTTCCATCACCGTGATGACACAAGACCTTCAGGAGAGTCTTTTAATAATCAAATGATAATTATACTTTCTACGTGCGATACTATTTTTCAAAGCTGCCGAGCAGATAGCATTTTAATTTCAGGAATTCATGATTGGTCAGGAGTCAGAAGGCATGAATGTTGATTCCCATCTGTGTGGGACGTATAATCAAACGGTATTCTGATCACACAGGAGTATGTGTACTGGAACTGTTTTAAACCAATGTGTCTTTTGAATAATTATTAAGATATTTAAAGAAAATTATACCATCTGTTATTTGAATTTGAATAAATAATTCACATGAGAGAATGGGTTTAGATCTCTCTATTACATAGTATCTTTTCTCTCTCAATAATGTATGATCAGAGTTGGGAAGGTATTGCAGATTTTTTGGGGATTTTTCTAGGAACCTTTATCTTTTCCTAATGTATAAATGTTTTAATATATCATCATATTACTGAAGCAAAGGCTATGCATATCTCGCTTACAGTTAAAGGCGCTGGAGGGTTTTTTATATTGACGCTGATCCATAGGGGTCGTTCTGTGAAACGGGAGCCAAGTTTTATAGCTGGATTTAAAATACTTTTTTGCATGATTTTCAACATTCTCTCTCTCTCAAAAAAATTGTGCATTATTTGTTACTTATTGTTACTTATATATTTTTTTAGATATTAGCTAAGTGTACATATCTATGTTAGGCCATTGGTTCAATTTTGGCGGTCTTCTCTTTAGTAATATGGCGTAGCACTGAAAGTAGCATCTTTTTCATGACTTTTTGGCTGTTTTCTCCATGCAACTTTTCTTATCTCTAACATTTTTTTTTCAAGTTCACACTGCCTGTTATTGAATGTCATTGCATTGACCTTAGCGAAGACACAAATATTTGATCGGCTTAATGAGCAACCCAACAATGGCCAATTGGTTTTTAATTATGACACGGCATCGCGTTGTTGATAACGGACACGGGGTCTTGAGTGAACCCGGCTCCCTGGTTTTATTTGCACCTCGGGTGATTACCAGGAGGAAAGTGAGAAGATTTGACACTTTGCAGATAGATTAATTTACTGCTGGAGTAAGACCAGAGGGTGATAATGAGGTCGAGGATTAAAAGCAGACAATCAGTGTGGCGGCGTCGCGTGGACTCGTTAAAGTACACTTTCTCTCTCATCACTGATCGTTCATGCGGTTCTGAGATAATCTCTGTTTTCAAGATGATGCCAAAAAGGAGAAAAGAAAGTGTCTCGGTTGTCTTCGGCTTTGTGAACTTTATTATTACAGTATGTGTGCTGTCTTTTTAAATGTGTGGCCTTGTGGTTGTCTCTGTAACACTGTTACTAAGAACTGGAAGAATGAGGCAGGAACCGGCGAACGTTCAACCTAATTTTATTCAAATAAATAAACAAAACGAAAGTAAAATGGCGGCAGTTCCTCACGGAGACTACCGCCCACACAAACATGATAAAACAACATGAAATCCAGGCCTGGTCCTCTTTCGCCTTTCACTGTCATCGCTCCTCTTTTATGCTTCCGGAGCTCCTCCGTGAGAGATACGAGACCGGTGCAGCGCGCAGCTGACGCTCATTATCACTCGCGTCGCCCTGCTCGTCACAGTCTCCGTCAAAAAATACCACGTGATTGTGTTTTCAACCACAATACCATAGTAAAATTGTTGAGTTGGTATTAATCATCACTGCCATATAAAAAGTGATCATCGTAAAAAAAAAACAACGCCTTTTGAAAGCCTCTTACAAAGTTTGTTGCAGATCCCATATTAAACTCAGATTTTACAATAATAATAATAAGAGCTAAATGGTATCAAGGTGAAATATGGCAAAGGTGTCATATGGCATTGATTGGATGTGTGGCCATGAATGTTTTTGCACTCAATATTTCCACATAAATAACTATAAAGAAATATTTAAACCCCCAAATTAATTTGTTCTTTTTTTTTGATTATTTGATTAAAAAATCAAATTTTTTCCATGGATGCAAAAAGGGATAGACTTGCAACATCTCTTCATACAGTAGATTTAAATGCTTTTTACTTTCACTTTTACTGTTCAACATTTTGGGGTCAGTTAGATTTTTTTTTTAAATAATAGCGGGAGTTCATATTTATTACTTTTATTTCAAATAAATGCTGTTCTTTTAAACTTTTTATCAAAAAATATTTAGTTTTCAACAATGTTGATAATGAGAAATGCCTTTTGAACAAAATTCATCATTGCCATCACCGGAATAAAATACATTTTTCTAGTTCAACACATTTTAAAATGTAATTTAAAATTGTAATAATGTTTCACAGTATTGCAGTTACTGTATATTGTATACATGTATACATATATTCGATCAAATAAATGTAGTCCTGCAATAATGGACTAAAATCTTACTGACCCATTTTTATTATTTTTTATGACTTGTTCAAGGATTTTAGTCCATTATTGCATTGCAGCCATTTCCACATTCAAGCCAAGTGCGAAATAAATTGAAGTGCCATTGATGTGTCATTTATTTTAGCTGTATGAGACTGACCAGGAAACGCTTGAGCTCTACTGAGCCGTCTTTGAAACAGCCTACCGCTGACCAGAGTGTCGCCTTAAGGGTGACATGCTCAGCCTGAGGCGGTCTTCTTTAATTATTCTCTGTTTAACCTTTCTTCAAGTCGGAGGGAGGCTGAACCATAGAGGGCCGTTTAGCGTAATGAGGGTCCTCATCAAAAAGCTAATGCAGGAGCTAAGACTGTTTGACCCACTGCTCTCTCTCTCTCTCTCTCTCTCTCTCTCTCTCACACACACACACACACACACACACACGTAAGCCATCGCACCGGAGCCCTGGGCACCAGCGCTATGCACACTGCTCCTCATTTCAAATGAAATCGCTGGTCTGACTGGGATGTCATCTATAATTAATGACCACTTCAGAGAGTAATTTATTGAGATCTCACCTGTGGCCCTGTCCCTATCCCTGCTGGACTTTCAAGCACCCCCCCCCCCCACCTCCTCATGTTCACACACTACTTACACACAGAAATAGCAGACTACTCCACCTGATGTTTGGCACTACACATACTGAACGTTAGAAGATCTCACGCTTTGCACAACCATGTCTGGCATCAAAACTTATCACACTAAAATTCAGTGTGAATAGACCAAACGTACAAATCTTTAAAGGGTTAGTTCATCCCAAAAAGAATATTCTGTCATTAATTACTCACCCTTATGTCATTCCAAACCTGTAAGACGTTTTTTCATCTTTGGAACACAAATGAAGATATTTTTGATGAAATCTGAAAGATTTCTGTCCTCCATTGACAGCAATGCAACTACCACTTTGACTTCTGCCAGAGGTTTGTTCTCGTGCGTCAAGCAGGTTCAGTTGAGCTTCTGTTTATGTTTGCTGATCAATGTTTATATAAAAGCCTAAATTCTGTTCAAGTCTCTTCCGAAAATTTGGATTATACCACTCAATTCATATGGATTCATTTTCCGATCTCTTTATGAACTTTTTGAAGTTTCTGTTGTGAAAGCAGTCTATGGAGGGACAGACAGCTCTTGGATTTCATCAAAAAGATCTTCATTGTGTTCTGACGATGAACGAAAGTCTTAGGGATGTGGAACGACGTGAGGGTGAGTAATTAATGACAGAATTTTTGGGTGAGTTAACCATTTGAGAATCAACCATTTCATACACCCATACTCATAAAGCAGGATATTGTCCTTCTGTGTATTTATGTTTCTTACAGCCCTGTATTCAAACACCACCAGCTTTGTTGTTTTAGCAATGTTTTAATGACCATCCTTAGTTATTTTTTGGTCTTTACGATATACAGGACAGAAAATGAAGGAAATGTGTACACACACACAAAAACCCCCCTGAAAAAATTGGCTTCTTTAAGCAAAAATCAGTATTTAGTGTGACCTCCTTGACTTCTTCCATTTCCTCAAAGAAGAAAATCTGAGAATCTTCTCAGATTTTGAAAGTTTTTCTGGCCTTTCAGTCATTTTCCATTCTGTTTTAGAGAGCCAGAGTCCTGGTATTGCTCTAGTGTAAGGGGAGGTCACTAAAAACTTTAACTGTAACCTATTGAAGTCGTTTTTTTCTGTTGTTGTTTTTTGTTTTTAGTACTTCATACTAATTTCCTGTGTTTTCTGGTTATAATAAAGAGACTGAGAAATAATTATATATATGGTCATTATACCATTGCAAAAACAACATCTAATGGTGGCCTAAGTATTTTGCACAGTACTGTATAGATGTTATGTTTATTTCATTTATTTGTTTGACTTCGAAGTTTCTGTATCTATCTCTGCTCATTTTTCCGACTGCAGCCATCTATTCTGAAATGGATAGTTCATTCAAAAATGGTTGTTCCAAACCTGAATGATGTCTGTGTTTTTCTCCATACAATGAAAGTTGATGTTGTCCAGTGTTTTTTTGAACCTCAATTTCATTGTTTGGATAAAAAATTTTTTCAAAAAATTCATAGTCATACAGCTTTGAAGTAACGTGATGGTAACAAAGTAAAAATCGACTTAAGTCACATGGAACACTGTTATCATACTTTTATGATATCCATCGTCCAAAATACAATACTGTTCAAAAGTATAGGGTTGGTAATATTTTCAAAAATATTTTTACAAAGAACTTTCTTATGCTCACCAAGGCTTCATTTATTTGATCAAAAATACAGTAAAACCGTAATAGTGTGAAATATTATTACGGTTTAAAATAACTGTTAGTATATTTTTATGCCAAATCTGAATTTTCAGCATCATTACTCCAGTCTTCAGTGTCTCATGATCCTTCAGAAATCATTCTAATATGATGATTGCTGATTAGTTTCTTCTTATTATTAGAAATGTTTTTTTTCCCTGGATTCTTTGGAATAAAACATAGAAATCACAACAAGCTGCCTTTTCATTAGTGGGTTTATTGGAAGACCCCATTGCGTTTGATTTCAGATTGATGGCCATCCGCCAGATCCTCTGTGGTTTAGTCTCATTCATGTTTGTAGACTTGCCAGGACTCGCTGTCATCTGATTACCTGTGTTGCATCTCTTAGACTCAGTTGGCAGATGCTGGTCTCCATCTGCAGGGCCTGTGAGACATTCCCCATCCTTACTGGAACAGAATTCCACAGGGAAGCCCTTACTGTACAAGAGACTGAGTGTTAAACATGTGCACCGATGACTGTCGTGTATTACAGATCGCTTGTACACAACAGAGCTGTAGTTAATTTTTAGGTGCCGATGTGCACTTGGTCCCCGTGGTATGGCCAGAAGTCAGATAAAACCCAGCGGTACTAGAAAGGCCTCCTTTCCCTGCTGAGATCTCCTCCGCCTTCACGACAACCTCTTCAGTGCCCACAGCCCCATGTGGAGCCACTGACTCCTGCAGGGCCGCCAGCTGTCAGGGAACCTCTCCTTCTTCACACTCTCCAGCCATTAAACATCACAAGTCGCGATATCCTACTTTACTTGTAAACTACTCGCATGACACTCTTTTCATTCCAAAATGCACACACGCTATTTACTATTTAAGCTTAATCTTTTGATAGGTTTAAAGTTTAAGAAAAGTTTTCCTGCCAACATATTACAGAACTGCCTGCTAAATGTATTACTCTTTACATCTTATATTTTCACTAAACTTATTGCAATGCATTCTGGGATCCTTTCTCCACAATACCTGCCTTAGAATTAGTCCATGGTGAGGTGTTTTAGGAGGCAACTTAAAGGGTTAGTTCACCCAAAAATGAATGTTCATCTGAAAGAAAATAGTCATATACACCTAGGATGGCTTGAGGGGGAGTAAATCATTGGGTAATTTTGGGTGAACTATCCCACTATATATATTAATATGTTGTGCTGGGTAGTAACTGATTATATATAATCTGGATGACCTAATCAGATACCTAAAATACTTGTAATTAAGATTATATTACATTTTAAAGTACTTGTAATCAGATCACAGTTACTTTTTTATTAATTACTGTGACGAGCACGGCGGGCGAGAGCCGTGAGGGAACGGCGCGAGGCCGGTGACGCGAGAGTTAACGAGCGTCAGGTGCTCGGCGCACCGGTCTCGAGTTCCCCACGGAGGAGCTCCGGAAGCATAAAGGAGGAGCGACGACAGTGGAGGACGAGAGAGGACCAGGCCTGGATTTTATGTTGTGTTTTATTTGGTTGGTGTGGGCGGCAGTCGCCGTGAGGAACTGCCGCCCTTATACTTTCGTTTTATTGTTGGTTTTATTTGATTATTAAATATGTTAAATGTTCGCCGGTTCCCGCCTCCTTCTTCCCATATTTACGAACTTTGTTACACTGGTGCCGAAACCCGGGAGGAAGGAGGGACATGCTGTCGAAGAGCCCTCGCTGCTGAGGGGGATCGCGGTGCTGAGGAGATCGGGCAGCGCGGGAGTGAAGACCGCGAGTGGCTGCCCGAAGCGGTGGTGCTGGAGAAATCGAGGGATAGGTGGGACGGGAAGCTCGCTGCCGCGCCCCTGGGACGAGGTGGGGTGGCGGCCGTCCAAGAGGGAGCGGAGGAGCCGCCGTTCGCCGAGGGCCGAAGCCTGCTGCCTGCCGCCGTAACGGGGAGGAGCCGCCGTCCGCCGTGGGCCGAGGCCGCTGCCTGCCGCCGGAGCGGGGAGGAGCAGGGAACGGCGGGCTCGCTGCCGGCTGCCCTCATGTGGAGGAGTCATCGCCGGCCGCCAGGGGGCGGAGGAGGACCGGGCCGTCCACCGAGCGTCCAGTGCCACCGCATGGCGCCGCGAGGAAGAGCCTCTCGGCGGGCTGAGGACCGAGCGGCAGTGTGTCTGGGAGCCGGACCAAGAATTTTTTTTTTTGTTTTCCTCTCTCCACTCTCTCGTCCTGGTCGCTCCTTGTGCTTCCGTCTCCTTTTCTCTCGTCTCGTCTGTCCTTACCCCCAGGCGCTGCGGCCGCCGAGACTGGCCCCCGGGGGGGGAGTAAGCGCAGTCTCGCGGGTACCCCCCGGCCTGCGAGGGGCGATGGGGGTATGTGACGAGCACGGCGGGCGAGAGCCGTGGGGGAACGGCGCGAGGCCGGTGACGCGAGCGTTAACGAGCGTCAGGTGCTCGGCGCACCGGTCTCGTATCTCCCACGGAGGAGCTCCGGAAGCATAAAGGAGGAGCGACGACAGGGAAGGACGAGAGAGGACCAGGCCTGGATTTTATGTTGTGTTTTATTTGGTTTGTGTGGGCGGCAGTCGCCGTGAGGAACTGCCGCCCTTATACTTTCGTTTCATTGTTTGTTTTATTTGATTATTAAATATGTTAAATGTTCGCCGGTTCCCGCCTCCTTCTTCCCATATTTACGAACTTTGTTACAATTACATAATTATATTTCTAGTATATCACACTATTGGTGTTGTGGTGTATAAAAATGATTTTGAATAATTTATTTAATGGTTTTGAAAGAAATCTCATATGGTTACAAAAGCGGCATTTATTTGAGTACAGTAAAGAAGGTAATATTGTGAAATTACTAGAATTTAAAATAATTTTTTCCTATTTGTATTTTTTAAGTATGCTATAAGGTTTTAGAACAAACCCTAATCAGAAAATGTGAAGAATATCACAGAATCACCCCAAACTCCAGTGTCATTTTACTTTACTTTCTTCTGTTAAAAACACCCCTCTTCCTCTCTCTTTTTGTAGTATCTTGTTCTACAAACCAGTGCATCAGAGCAATCCTGACAGAGGTAGTTATATCAATGTGATATTTATCACCTCAGATAAAGAAGAAATTAGTGTGAGAATGAGGTCGTACATCACTGCAGGTTAGATTAGGTGTCAAAAGAAAAATCAATGACAAGACCATGTTTGCCTTCCTCAGACGCAGCAGAAAGTGGCAAGAGGCAAAGTTGCCTCGGGTCAACAACGCAACCATGACACTTTGCCTCAAGTCCCTGTTCAGTACCACTGCAAAGACATATAGTTGACACAATGTTGATTTGCAACACTTTATGTACACTTTTCATACTTTGTTCGACTCGGTGACCTTGTTTACACCTGTTTCAATGATTTCATTCCAGCCCTCCTAGTGTGTGCATGGATCTTTCCTACAGTCTTTAGTGCAGATGTGACCCGTCTATCAGCCCTACTTGTGTGCGTCTGTGAAAGGATACTGAACAGATGGGAATCCGATTGAAGAGATGAGATGCTCCTAATTACCTAATGAGCAAAGGGATCGGCTTGATTTGTCGCTTTAGCACTCTTGTTAGGTTAAGTGGAGGGAATCGACTAAGGAGCCATCTTGGCTCAATCTATCTTGATTTTTTTTTTTGCTCAAATGTTTATAATACTGGAACTCAGAGGTGAAGTCTAGCGAAAAGACGCATTCTCTAAAATCAACAGTATGTTGGAGAACCTGTTACAACTGTACTTTGTTTAGTCTTATCTTCATTATTTTCTTATTCTATTTTAATATTTTATTTCAAAACCTGTTTTTTTGTGAAACAAAAATGTCATAAAGCATGATAAAAATCAAATAAAACTGTATTTGTATGCTAACTATATTTAAGTCATAACATAAAGCTCTATGAAGTTTCTTGAGTTGTTTAAAACATACATTATATTGATTTAGAATCATATTCTCTTCTGAAACAAATTGAGTTTCAGTCAAAATGAGTTCAAATTATGCAACACAGACAGACTGTGTCTTTTACCCTTCTTATTCAGGTAAAATATGGCTTATGCTATTGAACATCACTCGAAAGTCTGCTCTGGGTTTAAATGCAGCTTTTAATTAGTGGTCTTTTAATTAGACAAACATCCATATGTTAGACAACAAACCATACGTTAATACAGGTATCCAGTATGTCCTGAATGTATGTGTCACTATACAGGTACTGGTCATATAATTAGAATATCATCAAAAATTTGATTTATTCAACTTCATTCATTACACACAGACTGGTATATTTCAAATGTTGATTTCTTTTCATTTTGATGATTATAACTGACCACTACGGAAAATCCCAAATTCAGTATCTGCAAAGGCCTTTAAATGGTCTCAGTCTAGTTCTGTAGGCTACACAATCATGGGGAAGACTGCTGACTTGACAGTTGTCCAAAAGACGACCTTTGACGCCTTGCACAAGGAGGGCAAGACACAAAAGGTTATTGCAAAAAAGGCTGGCTGTTCACAGAGCTCTGTGTCCAAGCACATTAATAGAGAGCCGAAGGGAAGGAAAAGATGTGGTAGAAAAAAAGTGTACAAGCAATAGGGATAACCGCACCCTGGAGAGGATTGTGAAACAAAACCCATTCAAAAATGTGAGGGAGATTCACAAAGAGTGGACTGCAGCTGGAGTCAGTGCTTCAAGAACCACTACACACAGACGTATGCAAGACATGGGTTTCAGCTGTCGCATTCCTTGCGTCAGAAGCATTTCGCCTGGGCTAAAGACAAAAAGGACTGGACTGCTGCTGAGTGATCCAAAGTTATGTTCTCTGATGATAAAGTCAATTTTGCATTTCCTTTAGAAATCAGGGTCCCAGAGTCTGGAGGAAGGGATTTCATTTTCCAACAGGACTTGGCACCTGCACACAGTGCCAAAGCAACCAGCACTTGGTGTAAGGAATATGGTATCCCTGTTCTTAATTGGCCAGCAAAGTCACCTGACCTTGTGAATAGGAAGATGCGATATGCCAGACCCAACAATGCAGAAGAGCTGAAGGCCACTATCAGAGCAACCTGGGCTCTCATAACACCTGAGCAGTGCCACAGACTGATCGACTCCATGTCACGCCGCATTGCTGCTATAATTCAGGCAAAAGGAGCCCCAACTAAGTATTGAGTGCTGTACATGCTCATACTTTTCATGTTCATACTCTTGGCCAAGATTTCTAAAAATCCTTTTTGTATTGGTTTTAAGTAATATTTTAATTTTCTGAGTTACTGAATTTGGGATTTTCCTTAGTTGTCAGTTATAATCATCAAAATTAAAAGAGATAAACATTTGAAATATCAGTCTGTGTGTAATGAATGTACATAATATACAAGTTTCACTTTTTGAATGGAATTAGTGAAATGAATCAACTTTTTAACGATATTCTAATTATATGACCAGCACCTGTAAGTCCACACTTAGAGGAGAGTTATCCGCCTCAGTCAATATAAAAAAGTGTGTGTCCGTTTAATCCATGCTTTGAAGTGTGCCTTGTTAGATTCGGAGGCCGATCTCGGCGTGTGCACTGTGTTTTCCTCATCCTTTCTGCTGTATATTGACCATGTTGCACATTATAAATCAAAGGCGGCGAGGTTCTCCTGCAAGTGGCTAATGAAAGCTCATTTTTAACGTCACTAAATGGTCCTGACAAAAAGTCTAATGAGGAAATCAATAATTCAGCGATTGTTGTCCTGCTTATACTAATAGATCCAGGTTGTTGGGGCTGGGATCCTGTGAAGAGGGGGCCATTTTTTATTGCGCAGTTTCTGCACATCAGCGTGTTTTAAAAGGTTTTTCTCCTCGCCGCGGACCCCTGATTGATAATCTGTTGTGGATTTGCGACTGATGCGAGGATTTTGGTCGGATTCAGGTTATGGGCATTTAAGAAGTGCTGTTGCCATTTAATCCATTCTTTGTGAAATTAGGTGAAGAATACCTGTCAACTCCCTTTTAATTATAAA
This sequence comes from Opsariichthys bidens, assembly GCA_037194245.1. Lineage (NCBI taxonomy): Eukaryota > Metazoa > Chordata > Actinopteri > Cypriniformes > Xenocyprididae > Opsariichthys > Opsariichthys bidens. Next base: position 19,220,006 of record CM074284.1, on the reverse strand, counting down.
GGCACAGATTGATGTTAGAAAGATAACACATTAAAACTGCTTTTCTGTATTTATCTTTTGTTTTACAATATCACTGAAAACATTTTTTTTTTTTAAATACACTCTTAAAAATAAACTTTCCCAATAGAAGTTTTCACAGCAATGCCATGCCAAGAACCAATTTTGGTTCCCAAAAAACAGAATCAGTTTTTAAATGTTTTATTAGAATATACAAAAACCACAAGAACAATGTTATATATTTTGTTGAGTTGTGTACTTACATTAGCCCAAATGATTCCAACAATGTTTAAAAACAGAGAAATCCGCAATTTTTCTAACGGCCTGCGTCATTGTCAATGACTCATATTCGTGTTTCCCTCAATTTCTGCAGAAACCATGGAAACAGACAACACTATTTTGTCAAGTGGCTAACACACTTGACTTGGAAGTTCCTATTGGATTTCCATGATTCCGTGCTCATTCATGACGTCATTAAGCTACGCCTTTGTTATTGTTTTGAATAAGGGACCTCTAGAGGTGAAACTTACATACTGTGCCTTTAACTGAAACATTTTTTTTCTTAGTCTGAAGAACATTTTAATAATCTGAAGAACTTTTTCCATGGTATTTTGTGCAATAGAAATATTCCAAGAATGTTAAAGTTTCTTCATGGAACTCTTTCTTAAGAGTGTATCATGCTAACAATCACCATGGATCTTTGGATCTTTTTTATTATTTTCATTTCAATTACTGACTATTTCATTAATCCTATAACCAGATCCCATTTTTATGCGTCGGATTGTATAATTCTCTAAATCTCAGTCCATGGTGTTTGGTCCCTGCTCTAGAAGGTTCAGGTGTGTGTGTCTGCTGGTAATGAAAACAGATGGTGGTTTGTTCTGGTGAGGTCACTGATCATGATCCTGGTCCCAGAGAGACTTTGTGTGGGGTGGGGGACAGGGGTCCGGCTCCACAACCCATTCTTAATTGAAGGGGCAGCTAGATTACCCTCTCTGAACCCTAGCTGGGCTCTGTGATGGTAGGGGTTTGCACCATGTGCTTCAGTTTTTTAGTCGTCCTGGATCAGACAGTCATTGTGAGTTATTTTAGGTGATGCATTATTGGAAATTCATATGATGAACAGATATTAAAATTCTGCCTGATACATATAAACTGTCAATTATTTTCATGTTATAACATGTCCGATAATTGATAAATGACTGAGTTGAGTGAATTTGATTTGACTGAAACAATCGTTTTAAAGGGTTAGTTCACCCAAAAATTAAATTTCTGTCATTAATTAATCACGCTCATGTCGTTCCATATCACCCTCATGTCGTTTAATCACCCTCATGTCGTAAGATCTTCGTTCATCTTCGGAACACAAATTAAGATATTTTTGATGAAATCCAAGAGGTATATGACCTAGATGGCTAAATAATCACCACTTTCAGGGTCCAGAAAGGTAATAAAGACCGTCGATGTGACTGCAGTGGTTCAACCTTAATGTTATGAAGAGACCAGAAAAAGTTTTTTGTGCAAAAACAAAACAAAAATAATTTTCTCTTCCCTGTCACTATCCATACGCAGTTTACACAGTAAGCACAGTGAAGTCTTCCATGTTTACGTCCGAATGCCAGCTCAATTTTGGCCAAAGCTGATCACGTGATCAGCATGACACATACATTTGATGCTGACAAAGGAGTCGGCCAATTATGAGTTCGGTGTTCTGACATAGAACCTGGAAGCGCTGGTCGTAAACACACATGAGAATGACACAGAAGAGAAGGTGTTGAATAAAGTCATTATTTTTAAACTAACCCTTTAAATTTTACAAATAAATGTAGGCATCACAACAGTATATTATACAGTCGTGGCCAAAAGTTTTGAGAATCCCATAAATATTAGTTTTCACAAAGTTTGCTGCTAAACTGCTTTTAGATCTTTGTTTCAGTTGTTTCTGTGATGTACTGAAATATAATTACAAGCACTTCATACGTTTCAAAGGCTTTTATTGACAATTACATGACATTTATGCAAAGAGTCAGTATTTGCAGTGTTGGCCGTTCTTTTTCAGGACCTCTGCAATTCGACTGGGCATGCTCTCAATCAACTTCTGGGCCAAATCCTGACTGATAACAACCCATTCTTTCATAATCACTTCTTGGAGTTTGTCAGAATTAGTGAGTTTTTGTTCGTCCACCCGCCTCTTGAGGATTGACCACAAGTTCTCAATGGGATTAAGATCTGGGGAGTTTCCAGGCCATGGACCCAAAATTTCAACGTTCTGGTCCCCGAGCCACTTAGTTATCACTTTTGCCTTATGGCACGGTGCTCCATCGTGCTGGAAAATGCATTGTTCTTCACCAAACTGTTGTTGGATTGTTGGAAGAAGTTGCTGTTGGAGGGTGTTTTGGTACCATTCTTTATTCATGGCTGTGTTTTTGGGTAGAATTGTGAGTGAGCCCACTCCCTTGGATGAGGAGCAACCCCACACATGAATGGTCTCAGGATGCTTTACTGTTGGCATGACACAGGACTGATGGTAGCGCTCACCTTTTCTTCTCCTGACAAGCCTTTTTCCAGATGCCCCAAACAATCGAAAAGGGGCTTCATCGGAGAATATGACTTTGCCCCAGTCCTCAGCAGTCCGTTCACGATACTTTCTGCAGAAGATCAATCTGTCCCTGATGTTTTTTTTGGAGAGAAGTGGCTTCTTTGTAGCCACAATATCCTTGCCTGTGAAGCCATTTTTAAGCAACGCAATGATGGCTGCACGCGTTTCTTTGCAGGTCACCATGGTTAACAATGGAAGAACAATGATTTCAAGCATCCCCCTCCTTTTGACATGTCAAGTCTGCCATTCTAACCCAATCAGCCTGACATAATGATCTCCAGCCTTGTATTCGCCAACATTCTCACCTGAGTTAACAAGACCATTACTGAAATTATCTCAGCAGGTCCTTTAATGACAGCAATGAAATGCAGTGGAAAGGTTTTTTTGGGGATTAAGTTAATTTTCATGGCAAAGAAGGACTATGCAATTCATCTGATCACTCTTCATAACATTCTGGAGTATATGCAAATTGCTATTTTAAAACTTATGCAGCAACTTTTCCAATTTCCAATATTTATGTAATTTTCAAAACTTTTGGCCATGACTGTACAGTATAAACAAATGATTATTCTTTTCAAGGACATAGTAACCCAAAAATTAAATTTTTGTCATCATTTACTCATTCTCATTTTGCTCCATGTTCTCATAAGTTTATATTTTCTGTTGAACACAAAAGAAGATATTTTGGTAACCAGAGAGTTGACGGCACCCATTGATTTCCATAGTATTTTTTTTTTCCTACAATGGAAGCCAATATGTGCTGTCAACTGTCTGGTTACCAACATTCTTTAAAATATCTTCTTTTGTGTAAGAAATTCATACAGGTTTGGAACAACTTGAGAGTGTGTGATGACAAAATTTAGTTCTTTTTTGGGTGAACTATCCCTTTAAGATTTGCTAAAGATTACAGTTAACAGTATTATTAAAGAGTTTTTAAGGGTTTTTAAAAAATAAAGATATAAAGGTAAGGCATGTAATCTAAATGTAAATGTAGGGGAACTGTGCATGCAAAAACATCCAATTTTGGCTGGTAACCATTATGGCACCAATATAGCATGCATGCCTTGTTAGGAGCTCAGATATTTGACCACTACACTCTGTAAAAAAAAGGCTCTAATTGGGGTTTTCACTGCAATTTTCCCCAAACACTTTTGGTGAAAGGTTCTTAAAATAGCCATTTTTTCTTAATGCAATTAATATTTTTTTAAAAATCTGAAGAACCTTTTTCCACTATAAATAACCTTTTGAGCAATGGAAAGGTTTCATGGATGTTAAAAGTTCTTCATGAAACCACAGATGCCTACAAAGAACATTTCATTTCAAGAGTGTATGCCTAATGATTGATAATGATCTATAAATAATGCATTATTTATATATATTTAAAAAAAAACTGATACAACTTGTTGGTTTCAGGATGAAGAATAAACTTTGGTACTTCGAGTTTGGCACCTCAGAGACGTTCTCGGCAACTTGCAAGAAGCTGCATGATTATCTTGAGGTGGAGGTAATGAGAATAAGTGAGAAACCACATGCCTTATCGCCTTTCTAACACTTAAACACCCCCTGCAGAACCACTGGAAAGAACTGTGGCATATTGTTTTAATACAAAAGATTAAAATTTGCCAAAATGTATTTCAGGATTTTGTATTATAACAAACAGCAATTTGTATTCATTTTGCTTGTGCTAATACAAAAAATGTAGATTTATTTATTCATTGATTAATCGATTCATTGATTCATTCACTGTAAAATAACTGTAATTTAAATATATATACTGTACATAAATACATCTTATCATTCTTTCACATGTTTAATAGTGTGATGGCATCACCCTGAACCTCAGCAACATCTCATTGGAGGGTATCGCTGTCCTGAATATTCCCAGCATGCACGGCGGTTCCAACCTATGGGGAAAGAGCAAGAAACGGAGGGGTCACCGTAGAACAGGGAAGAAGTCTTCGGAAAAGAAGACCACAATTGTTGACCCCAAACAACTCATTTTTGCTGTCCAAGGTATACATGCGCATACTCAGATATCACAAATTATGTTTTGTTATGCAGGGCTGAGTCAGATGAATGAGATGTTTGTTTTATTATTTTTTTATTTGTATTAATTCATTTATTTTTACTAAGGGTCTAGTCAAAATAATTGTTTGTGGAAATCACCATTATGCCATAAATGCAGTCAATAGACCTTAACTTGTATTGAATCTGCAAGATTTCTTTAAGGGTCACCTTAATGTTACTGGTTTTCAAAGTCCTTGTCTTCATACCTGATTAATCAGAGGCAACTTCAGGGAAACTTTTCTTTCATGATGAATATTTCACCAGTGACACATTGAATCATGCCGAGTGGCTTTTGTTTGGGTTGAAGGGGCGCAGTTTTAATGTCAGTGTTTGGGATTGTCAGTGGCTCTGTAATGGCTTGTGCTAGCGTTGGTGGACAGACCTGTCTAATCAAAGCAGACTCAACTATACCATGGTAAAACAAGGCTGATTAGGGTTTCAGTAACTACTTTCTAAAGTAACAGGCTTACTGTCACATACATCTACTGTTGCCACTAGCTGTGCTCAAGGGTACTGAAATGACATATTGATTAATGCCGTAATCAATCATGCAAATTCTTGTTTTTCATACTATAAGGTTTGCACAATTTCAAGCTAAGTTGTGCAACTTTGGTGCTTTGTAGTCTCAGAATTAAATGGGACCGCCCACAGTCAGTTCACTGACCGTTTAATGCTTATTGCTATTGCACACAAAACTAGAAAAGCAAATTCTTGATCTGGCAAGCTCTGATCTGATTGGCTGACTTTACATAACTTCTGAGAGTAAGAGGTACACAGGTTGTTTTTGACAATCTGCCTGAAATAATGAAAGAAAAAAATGGCATAGTCTGCCAGCTTAGTGGTATCAGTTCTTTGAAAGATATTCAGCATTTTGCTTAAGGTACTTAGTAGCAATTTAAGTACATAAACAGTGTTTGATACAAAGTTAAAATGTGAGATATAAAGTCCCATTATGAGATTGAAAATCATAATGTCCATATAAAGTCATAATGCGAGATATGAAGTCACAATGTAAGATATAAAATCACATTGTGACAATGTAAAAGTCATAATGTAGGATATAACGTCTCATTTTTTGAGATATAAAGTCATTTTGTGATGTAAAAAATAATAATTTTAGACATAAAAAGCTGAAATTGTGAGTATATACATGTATAAAATTGTCACATTTGTCTTTTTGAGGCGGAAATGGGCTTCTGTAGTTCACAAACATTGCCGCACATATCATTAAGTACATATTTAAGTACATACAAGTGTGTTTTATCGTATAAAGTATTCTCCATAAATCTATACATTTAAAATCAAACCAAACTGTGTTTCATCTCCTTACATGTCGGTCAGACCAACACATCTAACTATTTTACATTTTGGTGAATTGGCTAAATCCTGTCAAAACTCGAAGAACATTAAAGACTTGTTGTTGAGATAAACACTTAGATGTTCCCTCAACGGAGGATCATCAAGGCAGGACGTCGTTCACTAATCTAGAAATGTGTACGCCGGTTGTCACCACGTTGGGGAAAATCATGTATCATGCCCGCTTTGAGAGCATTGATTGTAGTTTTAAAGAATCTCTTTGGGCCATTATCATGGGAATGTTTCGGATCACAAAGAGTAGAATGAAGGGTGAAATGTCTGAGTCTGTTTGAGTCTTACAATCACAGTATTTGATGTTCCCTGATGAGAAATCACCCATTTGAAAGAGATTGTCAGGTAGACTTTCTTGTTTACAGGGGTTAAAGTGTTTACTTGCCTGGCCCAGCTGCTTTCTTTTCGGTCAATATGGGTGAAAATGAAATACAACCTCTAGTATGAGTATACTTATTCATATTTTGTACAGTATATCAATATCTGTACATTTACACGCCATAACTCCATAGTATCTCATTCATTAAACTCTTTAATCTGTCCACCTCAGTTAAACCCCAAGTACCAATCCATTATCTCAGTTGTCGTTAGTCTATGGCCGTCTTTCCAGTTCACCCGGCCCCTTGCACTCTTTAATTTCAGTCAATATGAGTCAGACTCTGATAAATGCACCCATTTGTATCATGCATGTTTGCTCTAATATCCTGCTGCATCTCTCAGTTGGGCCAAAGCAGAAACGGTGCGCTTTGCAAATAAAAACGGCTTCCGAAAAGAGAGCAGGAAAGAAAAAACCCTTTACGCTCCATTCTATTCCATTTACTCTGGGAAAAAAAAGATCAATTGATCGGCGTGAAGGCGACCGTGAGCCCAGGTTCGGACCAGAGAAGGCACTTAGCCCGGGTGCCTTGCCGGTGGTTTTGAAAGCCTTCGTAGATACGGCTTCATCTGAAGGAGCTCTGAAGGTGAGAGGCCTGTGCTTGTCAGATTAGTCGAGGGAGCATTAGCTGGATGGTAAACAGGGAGTGCATTAGCCCCAGAGGCCCGGCTCTCAGATGGGGTAGAGTCTGACCTTTCGGGAGCAGTTGAGTGGCCCCGCTGGTGACGCTAGGAGACAGGCCTCCTCAGGTGGAAGGGAATGGAGGCGGGCTGAATTATTCAGCATGGACGTGGGCTGCACTGGGGCTACTGATGTCCCCTGACACACTGTGTGAAAGCCCCCCCAACCCCCTCCCGCGTACCTCAGCCTTCCCTGTGCCTGTCGCTCCATGTGCGTCATGAGCAACACTGGCTGTTCAATCACACAGAAAAAAAAAACAGGTGACAAGAAAACACCATTATCAGGTGCACACACGGCTTGTGTACGTGTGTGCATGTGCAAAAGAAAGAGAGGTTTGTGATAAAAAGTGAAGGAGATTTTAAATGTTTATTCCCGCTGAACATGCAGAGACTTTTAGAAATGGGTTTGACAGTTGATTTTCTCCCTGAAATGTGTAAACACTGTTCTGTGGTACTTTCAGAAATTGCTCTGTTTGTTTAAGCATCCCTCACAGCCCAGTATAGCAACATTTGGCTCAACCAATGGTGTCACGTGTCAGTTTGGAGCTGAGCTATGTGTTTGATTTGTTTGGTTTGGTGTTCAGGAAAACAATAATTATTTTTGCAATTCCATTTGGTTCAATAGTAGTGGCGAAATTACGCTCTTCATCTTTAGGTATATATTTTTATATGTAGGGTTAAAGGTGCAGTAAGCGATTTCTGAGAATCATTGTTGATGTTTGAAATCAACTCAAGCAAACACCTCCTCCCTTCATTGCGCCGCATCCAAAATTAACAAACATGCAATGCAAAAATGGACGTCTCTTTAACATAGCGGAAGCGAAGCTTTGTGAAAAATAAAGCAAAGATGACGAACGAATGACAAGAACAAAAGAAACGAATACACAGTACATAAGATTATACAAGCAAGAGTTCGTTGTTCGACGCCAGCAGCTCAGACTCAATGTTATGAAATGTTATGTTATGCCGGGTATGAAGGCAGAAATAATGCAACCTTGGCATCCTTTTCCAGGCCTTCCCATTTAAGTCTCTCCAGCGCTGGAAAGCTTTTCTAATATTAACGTGGGTCCTAAAGCTCTTGCCTGATCATAACCCTTCAATTGATATTCCTCTGACATTTTCTCTTTTGTAATGTCTCTCAGCCATCTCTCTTTCTACAGTCTTTCTTCAAATCTCCCTCTTGCTCACTCTCTCTCCTCCCCCATCATGAGTGGACATGCCCCCTACAGCTGATTGGATACCAGTGTGTTATGCTGCTCGGTCTGATCCACTTTCAACAGAATTCACTTACTGCACCTTTAAGGTTTTGGCAGGTTAACCCCTGATGGTAGATGCCATAACCATCACTATGTGGGCAAAATCATCTTTCTTAACTGGCAGCCATTCAGAAATGCCATCTAATTTATTAATTAATTTATTAATTAATTTATTACTTATTTATAGGTTTATTTATTTAATTAGTATTAATTTCAATTTATTTTAAATTGTATTTTTAACTTAATTTTAATTAAAAAAATTAATTTTAAAAATGTGTTTAATTTGAATATGATTATAGTCTAAAGTTTAGAAGGCTAGAATGTTCCATAAGCTCTTAACAGCATATTATTTCTATTTATTTCTACTTATTTAAGCATCTGGTAAATGATTAAATGTAAATATGAAATGTAAATTTAAATTCTCAATTAAAATAGATGACAGTTCCAACCCAGCATGTGCAGCCATTGGTAGAGAGTGTTCTCCGCTCCCTCAGGCATTTAGAAATCCCCTCTCAGCCTGACTCTGACGGTGTCCTCTGTGTGAGCCTCTCAGCCTCACGAGTCATGCAAGTGACCCTTTTAGAGAGCAGAACCACTGTGGTCAAAGGATTGTGTACACACACACACACACACACACACACTCAACACATGCAGTTCTTACTTCTCACACTTCTTGAAATCCCAGCAAGGCCTCATTCACAGCCAGTCTCCTTGACAACAGCTGAACACAGGGTTGGTAAAACAATCCAAGCATTTTTGTTATCCCATTAACGGTGGATGCCAGATGATTGCAACCAACACTGTTTGTGTGTGTGTGTGTGTGTGTGTGTGTGTTTCTTTTGCACATTTAAGAAATATATCCCTCCATTGTCATTAGGAACATGTAGAATGTAGTTTTGTACATTTAGTTACATTTAGCTTGATTATGTGAATTGACTTATAGTCTAAGTCCAATTTACGTTCATAAAACAAATAATCAGAGATCCTGTCTTCTGATTGGTCAATAGTGTTCCAGCCATGCTAAAACACATTTTTGTAGTAACAGATATGATGCAAAACACCTGTTCACCATATCACTGCTTAGCAGCCACAGGGTATCTATGACTGTATTAACAATATAGAATTTATTGAATTAAAAGAATGCAAGGTACAGAATATAATGAAGATAGCTCTAAGATGTAGAGATAAAGTTAGATATAGAATAGAGTGGATAAAGATGTAGTGGTAAGTAGAAGTAATGTATGAAAGATATACAATAAAATAGAATGGAATTAAAATGTAAGATACAGAAAGAACAAATGTAATAATAGATTAAATAGAGTAGATGAAGAAGAGTATAGAATTCAAATGTAAGATACAGAATCGAACAAGTGTAAGAATATACAGAAAAGATCAAACGTAAGCTATAGAATGGAATACGTTTAAGGAAATAGATTAGATTTAAGAAACAGAATATATCATCAAATATGTAAGCTTTAGAATGGAATAAATTTAAGAAATACAATAAGATAAAATCTAAAATGTGTAAACTATATAATGGAATAAATGGAATATATAGAATAGAATTAATGTAAGAAAATGGAATGGCTGTAAGATATAGAATATATAAACTATAGAATAGTTTAGAATAAATATCTAATATAAAATAGAATAAATGTATAGAATAAAAGGATATATAGAATTAGAAAAATTATAGAATTAGATATAAAAAATAATAGAAAACCAACAGAAATACAATAAATGTAAGGAATGGAATAATGTGCAAGCTAATACAATGGAATAGTGTAGAATAAATGGAATGGAATTACAATAGAAAAGAAAAGAATAGAATAGAATAGAATAGAATAGAATAGAATAGAATAGAATAGAATAGATGTGCACATTAAGCCAAAGTGCTTATGTGGGTAGTGAGAATTTGAACCTGGCTTACACACATCCCCCCATCAAATTCCCTAAAAATAGTCAAATAGGTCAAAACTAAAATATGAATAGAAAATGAATGGTTCTAATGCAACAGTCCAGACTGGACCTTGTGCTAGCGCTCAGAGCTTTCCCAGCTCTCGGTTCTGTTTGTTTGTGTGGTTGACTGTTGCCTGTCTGTGGACTGAATGACACTGTGTGTGTGTGTGTTTGAGGAGGAGGAGAGGAAGACTCATAGGAGCTGTTACTGAACAGATGGTCCCAGCGCGACACTGGACCTCCGACCGAGGAAAAATCAATGCTCATAACTTCAAAACAAAAAAGAAATTAATAAATATGGAGGAACACTAGATTGCTTTGCATCAGTGTCGCATTCTAATTAATAGGTGTTTTGTTTGTGGGTTGTTGGTGTTTTTTTTCTCCCCTCCTTTTCTCCAACGGTGACAATTTATGCTTTTTTAGAGCGGAAGGCAGACTGTGAAGATTCCAAATCAAGCTTGTCTGCTTTTTTTCTCTCCTTCTCACACGCTCCCCCCTTTCCGCCCAAACACACCTCCACTGTCTGCTCCTCATCTTCTCTTTTGGACTTTCTCCTCATAATCTTTTCCCCAGACGTCCCCCCATGGGTCAGGCTTGAGTGTTTGGTAGAAAGCGGATGGTATAACAAGCTAACACCTTTTGACAGGGATATTGATATTGGTTTTGTGTTTTGGAGGGAGAGGACTGTCTGCGGGGGCTCTTCGGTTTTGTTTTATTTCATGCATGTTTATGATAATGAAAAATAATTCACTTTAGGTATTAGCACATATGAAATTTTGGTCTTTGCATTTAATCATTAAACAGATGCTTTTTATGAAAAAACGACATTCATCATGTAGGATACAACAATATAAATAAATGCAGTTGTTTATACATCCAAGATTCAAGATACATTATCTGGATCTAGAGAAACCGGCAGCTCATTCTCAGTTCAGAAACTTTAACCAGACTGGACGTTTTATTTAATTTGACATGAAAGAAAATTAGAGTGTAATACTATACGTTGTAGTTCTACTTGTTTGCAACTTCAACTTGCAACTTTTGCTTCTCATCAGTTGAGTATTTCTGTTCTTTTTGTTAGTGATTTTCTTTCTCTGTCTCTTTCTCTATCGTAGATCCCTCTGATCAGCTGTTGGAGGTGGTGGGGCTGGAGGGGGCGATGGAAATGGGGCAGATCTACACGGGTCTGAAGAGCGCAGGCAGACGTCTGGCCCAGTGCTCCTCCATCATTATCAGGTGTGTTACAGAACATTTCATAATCTTAATAAATCAACCCCCTATTACCACATTAGCTTCCAATGTGGTGGTGTGTGTAATTATTCCTTATATACTGAATTTTAAAATGTGAAGGGTTAGATTTGATTAGCTTTTTTTTCAGACGAAATTAATGTTAATCATTAGATCAAAAGTGACAGTAAATCCATTTATAATGTTACAAAAGTTTTTTTTGTTTTTTTCCTCAAATAAATGCTGCTTTTTTTAAACTGTCTACTCATAAAGGATTCGGGGAAAACTGCATCCGCAAAAATAAGAAATGTTTCTTGAGTATCAGATCAGGATATTAGAATTAGGAAGGATCATGTGATACTTTAAATTTACTATGTTTAAATTTACTATTTACTAAATTTACTAGATACTATGTAAATTTAAATTTAAAGTCGATTAACCGTGATTAATCTCATCTAACATAAAACATATATAACATAAACCCACACATATATTTTGTAAACATAAACTTTTGTTAGATGAGATTAATTGTGGTTAATGATTTGACAGCACTAGTGTTCAAAGTACATGTGTCACACTATATAAGTAGAGAAGAAAAAAAAACTTTAAGAACAATTGAAGCCTTCCAGTGCAAAAGCCTCTAAAAGCCACCTCGGTCAAAAATGAGATAACGATACTCTCCTCACATAGTAAATGTTTATCAAATTCTTTCACTTCAAAATCCCAGCCTCAGCCCAATCAGAAGCACCGATACTGAGGTAGAAACCTATAGGAGCCTTACAAAAATGCTAATTTTAAAGGCAAACGTCAGATGGACTTAGAGGCTTCTGCATCTGAAGTCTTCAATTGTTAACCTAATATATTGATATGATATATCTTCATGTTTCAGAATTACATAACTATCTTCCATTGACAGAACCAGTAAACCCCTCCCTATGCAAATAGATGGTGAGCCATGGATGCAAAGCCCATGCACTGTAAGTATGGCTCTTAAAAAGAGAATTTTTTTATATGCTTAAATGTCCCTCATATTAGTTGTAAATGTTTAATAGTGGGAATATTTTATTCTTACATTCTCCCTACTGGCTTGGGTTGGTCAGTCTTAGATTTTTTAGATAGTTTGTTTTAAAAACCACAGCAGCATCTTTCAAAAAAGCTGAAGATATGCTCCAGCCCGAAACAACCGTGCACCTCATTTGCAAGATTCGAAGCTTTGTTTGCTTTTAATTAAAGTTTCTCTTCTCTGAAAGCATCTTTTCTGAAGTGCAGTGTTCATTTACATATACTTCATTTTGTCGATGCCTGGAATCCAAAAAGCATGACAACACAATTAATTGGAAGAAGCACTTGTATCTGTAGATTAAAACTCTGACTAAAGGTAGACGGCAACAAAACTGTTGTTGTAGCAGGTGATCTCCATGGCAACCTATGGCTTCATTGATGCTTAATTAGTGTCAGTAAACGCAAGCAATGCTTCTGAGACACTACAGTCGATATTCAGGTGTTCCAACTTATCCTCTGCAAAAGTGATTATGCTAATCCTTTTTTAGGTGGCGCTGTATTGTATTTGTATTTGCTCATGGCAATCAGTGTCAAAATAGATATATTTATATTAGCTAAAATTATTTATTTCCCACATATATATATATATATATATTTATTTATATATGTGTGTATGTGTAATATATTTATTATATACTTCATGTTTTATATATATATATAATAATATAATATATAATATTAATATAATATATAATATAATAATAAATATAATATTTTCTTATATTTATATTCCATAAAAATATAAATACTCCTAAAAAATCTAAAGAGATTACAAAACATTTAAATTTTTATTTATATTTTTCACCTTATTTTGTATTGCATTACTTTTTTAATGATAATTTTACATAATTTTATTCTTTAGAATCGAGTATATTATTCATAATAATGAGCTGCAGTCCTCACCAAATGGCACTTAATCTGATCTTGACTTTCTTAATTGTTCCTGAGAGGCAGTAAAAAGGGCATGATTCCAATAAAATTGCATTATATATGAACACTCTCTATTTCACCCCATATGTTAAAAAATGTCATGTTGTCTCTTCCTCTTAATTAAACTTAAATGCTCCAAAGGTTTTCTTTTTGAGGTGTTCAGTACCATTTACCTTCTTATCGCCATTACTGTGTCTGAATACTTTCATGAACAAAGCACATGGGTGAATTCAAAGAGAAGAGCTTGATATTTACCATCACCTTTGATGTGGAATTATAATTGACCCATAAATAGGGAATTCAGAATTCGGCACCCAATTAAATGTGACGGTAGCAGAGTAAATAAATAAGATTTTAATGACACTCGCACTTCACGTTCTAGTCCATTAGTTGCCTGTTTTCAAACCATTCTTGACACGTGTGGTCGTGTCAAAAGTCTCACAGTCTTATATTTGTGTATTATGCCAGTTCTTTAATAATTGCTATGTTTATCTACCTCATATCTTCTTGCATCTGGTTGTCTTTTAAACATTTTCACATCAAATTTGTTTTTACAGATTCAAATCGTGCATGAGAATCAGGCCCGAATGCTGATGGGCCCTCCACAAAACTCTGGCTGCTTCTCCTTCTTTCGACGCGACCGCAGAGAGAGCAAAGACTGACAGCCGACAACACCTGAGATCAACGCTGTAAATGGTGTGAACGTACCAAACGAGAAGGTTCCTGAATGTTGAATTTTAACAGTGGGGGAGATCTCTAGATTTCAGCCACCAGTTCTCTGCCTCAGCTGTTTGATTAAACTGCCATTTTACAAGACATGCACTCCGGGGTAGTTTATTTGTTCTCAAATGTTTAAAGTGCAGTCGAAAGGTACCAGGTGAAGATACTGGACAGCAGTAATGGAATAAGAATCATGGAGATTTATACCGTACACAAACTGGATGGTTTTCAAAGTCGTCGGATCACTGTTCTACTATACCCTTTAGTTGCTGTTGTGTGCACATTACACAACGGATCTGTGACAGACGTTTCGCAACCGAGAAGTGATACATGAAATAAGACAGGAGTTCTCATGCGAGACCAGATTTGTTCCTGTTAAAATCGGTAGCCTGATAGAAGCTTGCGATCTAAGTTTTCTGTGCGCTGATTTGCTGCGAAAAAGAAAAAAGGACAATATTAAGGAGAAAATAGTTGCTTGCTGATGTTTTGTCTGTGACGACTCCCCCTGTATCTTGCGCTCTCATTGGCTGTAGCTCATCGCCGATGCAATTTCCTGTCGAAAACGTGCCACGCTGCAGTACTCTTAAGTCACATGTCCATATAATTAGCATTTGAAATATTTCACAGGCATTGGCAGTTCTCTCAGATCGCATCTTTGATCAAATGAACTACTCGTGAACAAGCACCGATTTGCCTCAGATTTCGGGCATTTGTCGGCTATCGTTTCCACAAAATCCGAACTAAAATCGGTTAGTGTGTACCCAGCATTAGGCATAATAGACACTGCAGAAGCAAGTGTGCCACGTCTTTTGGAGTCAGCCATTTTATTTTGGGTATGTTATTTTGGAAGTACCTGCAGTTCTGGATTGCTTGGTGCCCAATGTGATAAAAGACACGGCCAAAGCAAAAACAAAGTACTTTTTAACTTAAAATGTGTGATGTGTTAGTCTAGTGGTACATTTTTATATATGCTGTTGCATGCTGGGTTCAAATCAAGAACTTTTTAAAATTAAATTGTATATATTATATTATATTATATTATTTAAAATTACAAATCAACATTACAGATTTAAAATTTCAGACCAAATTTAGATGTGAACCCCATAATTTCTACCCCAGCGTTTTCCTACAATAATCATGCAATTTCATTCTTTTTCTTAATTAAAAGTGTTTTCTAAAACACTAATTAAGTGCCAAACACTAAACACGGTCAAGTCACTAGTGAAGGAAATAATTTCCAGAAGCACAAACATTATTCATAATTTGAACTGAGAAAGCACAAATGGTGGCTTTAGGTTACGGTTAGACAATCCTCATCCGGAGTCAGTAATCGAAGGCTTTTTTAATGCGAATGCCTGTCTGTGTTTTATTTTAAGCCAAAGCTGTTTGCTTTATGACCAAGAATCAGATTGGAAGACTGTATTTTGTTGTATTTTGTCTTTACAAGACATGGTTGTCATGGTCACAAGGTGCTTTGCTCATGCATATTCATGTGTTGTGATGCACTGCTGCCACAGCTAAAGCAAATGTGCGACTGCACCTTCACTTTTCTTGCGAGATAGCAGCATGCAGTGATGTGAGACACTATTACACTTCTTATTAACTAAATTCTGAAGTTTCTGCCTGGTTTTGTTTCACTTAACTCATTTAGGCTACAGTTCATAATAAGTGCTTTGTGCAATGAACTGACTGTGAACTTGCCTGATGCATTTGCATGTCGGATCGAGATATGATTTATGACAGATGTCATAATTTATATTTATACTAAGGATCTTCCTTTGGTGGAAAGAGAGACTATTATAAGGTGTATTTGATGTTTACATTGAAAAATATAATCATGAATGTGCTGTCAACTTTTTCAGTTCAGTGTTTTATAGATCCACTGTAATGTGCGAGGAACATCGAAACCTCATGAACTTTAGCTTTGTTTAAAGTTAACTTTAATATTGATTTCAATCTCTTTTTTTTTCTTCAAGACTTTAAGTCACCTGATGTATATTAGAGACACAAAATCTGGTCAAATCAACCATTTTTAAAATTTTGACCCATTAAACCCGATTTCTAAAAGTTTGTAAAACCACTGAAAGCAACACTTTTGATTTATTTTTGTCAGAAAAACATGTCAGATTGCCATGATAATTTGTCTGTTTGTAACTCTAACAACACACTTTCACTTTTTGAACCGCTCACCTCTTGACCTGATAACAAATAGATCCCTATGGTTGTAACCTTTTAATGTTAACCTGTCAAATGAACATCTGTACCTGTCCTGCATTTCATAAAGCTCCCGGGATTATACATTGCACCCTGAATGACTTAAAATGTCAGTTTATGTTTCCATCAGTTCCCCATAATGGAAGTCCCTCTGTTTATGTGCTGACCTGAAGTGCAGAAGTGACATCTTCGATGTTTCTTAATCATGTGATAAGAACTGTGACACGACGAACCTCTGGACCGATACTTTGAGCATATGTTAAATATGTTGCATGCACGAATATAATGATCTTCATCGCAAAGGTCAAATGAGGTGTGAAAGCACATCTATAGGTGTTATGGGGGGGGGGGGGGACTCACTTGACCCTTGCAATACCCTACATAGTTTTAACAAACCACAAATTTTAATATATATATATAATAGAAGTAGTGTCTTATGCTCACCACTACTACATTTATTTTGATTAAAAATACAAAAAAACTGTAATATTGTGAGATATTGTTACAATTTAAAATAACAGTTTTCTTTTTGAATATATTTTAAAATGTAATTTATTTCTGTGTTGTCAAAGCTGTATTTTCAGCATCATTACTGCAGTCTTCAGTGTCACATGATCCTTCAGAAATCATTCTAATATTCTGATTTGATGCTCAAGAAACTTATGTTATCTAACATTATTATCAATGCTGAAAACAATTATTACATGTTTCTTTGATGAATAGAAAGTTCAGATAGCACTTATTTGAAATATAATCTTTTGAAACATTTTAAATGTCTTCACTGTCACTTTTGATCAATTTAAAGCATCATTGCTGGATAAGAGTATTAATTTCTTTCATTTCTTTCCAAAAAAAAAAAACAAATAAAAAAGCATACTGACCCCAAACTTTTGAATGGCAGTTTATAATGTTACAAAATCTTTCTATTTCAGACAATTGCTGTTCTTTTGAGCTTTCTATTGTTCAAAAAATTGTACACAACCATTTTCAACATTGATAATAATAATAATAAATGTTTCTTGAGCATCAAATCATCATATCAGAATGATTTCTGAAGGATCATGTGACACTGAAAACTGGAGTAATGATGCTGAAAATACAGCTTTGTATCACAGGAATAAATAACATTTTAAAATATACTCAAAAAGAAAACTGTTTTTAAAAATTGTGATAATATTTCACAATATTGCTGTGGTTTTTTATCAAATAAATCCAGCCTTGGTGAGCAGAAGAGACTTATTTTAATTACCGATTCCAAACTTTTGAACGGCAGTGTGTTTATAATATTATAATATCTAATGTATACTGGCTATAATATGTCTTCTATACAGGAAGCTAGGATATTTCCTGCTATTACGATTATTGAGAATGAACACCTAGGAAACACTTTATTTTACAGTGTCTGTTACATATGTTACATGTATACTAAAGTAATAACAATAAACTATGTATAATTACATGCAATTAACCCTAATCCTAACCCTATAGTAATATTACTCAGTACTTAAATGTATAATTACAGTGTAACAAACACACCTTAAAATAAAGTGTAACGCACACTTCACAAGGAAAATGAAAGAAAACTGGGTTACAGTAACAGGACATATAGTAAGTAGGAGTGTAAAAATGGAAATTAAAAAAAAAAATCAGCTTACTGCACAGAGGAAACTGATGTGTGTTGTAGTCTACTGTATTTTGATCTTTAGTGGCCTTTGGAAAACATTCATTTTGATTGGTCAAGTGTTTCTGAATATTGACTCTTGTCCATGGCAACACTGTTTGACTGGACCACTCCTCTGCTCATGTTTTGTTTCCCCAATGTATTTACTTAATATAAATGATTTTTATTCCTCTTAAAGTCATCTCAGAGGCCTCCTCTAGGGGGGCAGGGTCCCCTAATGGAGAACCTCTGCATTTAAAGATCAAAAAGAGGGTTTTACAAATAACAAAACGACTTGGAAATTGAGACTATCCTACGCATATGCGCGTTTATTTCGGTCTTTGAAAGTTTTTTTTTTTTTTTTTTTTTACCTTGTCAAAAACTGTGAGGTCGTTTGTAAGCATTGTGAACGGAATGCAATGATTGTGTGCGCTTTCATGCGCATTATTTCCAAAACATCTAGCCACTAGAGAGATTATAATGATGTGATGTGTTTCTCATAAATAAACACCTTATAATTGCAATATCAGTTTTGCATATTTTAATGAAGGAACGGTGAAATAGGCTCTTGATTGACATGTGGAAATCTGATCCGGCGGAGGACAGTGGCAGCCAATGGGAAGCGGGGCGCCGGCTGTTTCTGAAGGGAGGCCCCTGGAGCAGCAGGCAGCGAGCGTGCGCTTACTTGAGCGCGCGGAGGAGAGGCACGAGCGCGCTTTCCTCACACAGTCCGGCGACACATCCGTGAATGCATGCGGTGCATTTACTGGGGTGAGTGCAAGCTTTAAGTTCTCCATCACCGTCGACGTTTCAGTAAAACGTAACTAGAAACAGGCAAAAAAAAAAAAAAAGTGTTTCAAAAAGTCGCCGCATTACGCACGCACTGCACCGCAACATATTTACATTAGGACACTTGCAACTTTCTCTAAATGCTTCGTTGAATGTCTGTTTCATAATAGCCAGCATGTAGTCAGTCAAATGAAAGGTGTGTATGTGAATGGAGCCGCTGAATCAAGCAGTTAAATCGCTTAAAGTCAGTCTCCTACTTCAGAGGCTGCTCGGACGGCGCGCGCTCAGTGTCCTGCCGCTGCAGAATGGACGGACTTCACGACCAACAAGTGCCTTTCATTAAATCTCATGTAAGTCTGATGAAGGTAAATCAGTGATCTCCATGATTGTAGACACATATCTGACGTTGAATTGGTTGAATGACGAGAATCTGCGTTTTTATTCAAGGTGTCTGTACAGAAATATGACATTCAAATGTTCGTGATCCTTCAGTTTAGGGGAACTTTTGTCCTTGGATTGATTCTGCAGATTGCGACAATCATTGATGGTTTAAAACTTAAGATTGTAATAGCTGTAAATCTTATTATGGTGTATTAAATTAGCTCAAAGACAGAATTGATGTGTGTTTGGCTTTTAAGACGGCACATTTAAAATCTGGGGGAAAAAAATTCAGAAAATCATATTTCAGTTCATGTGGAATTTATGTGGAGTTTACATTATACCTAAAACAAGGTGTTCCACTTTCAGTCAGCAGGCATTTTACAAAAATAATTGAGTTAATCAATCGAGTTGGTTATGATGGAAATGAGAAAGTACAGTGTGACGATTACAAATGTCCATTTTAAAATTTGCTTTTAGAACTTAAAACGAGGTGTCATTAGCAAAAGGCTCGGTATTTCAGAATTGTTTTATATTAAAAAAAAACACTATCTAACTTTGCAAGTCTGCGACTTATCTCACTTTTTTTGTCTAAAAATCATTACAAATCATTACCATCAAAACCAAAACTACACTTGAGAGTTGATCAAGGCCATGATCAGACCTTTTACTTCAGGACAATGTTTTCAAAAAGTGGCTCTAACCAAAGAATCCCTCATATATTAACAGAAAGCGTGATGCGAGGAGCTGAAGTTGTGTGTTCTTTCGAAAGCGAGCTCAACACACTCCATCTTCAATTTGAGACAATTGATCTGTTGCTTTCTGCTTAGAATCCTCGGGGAAAGACGTCCAACACGAGACCATCGAAGGACAGGAAAAGAAAATTCATTAACTCTGCCCTGGCGTTGGACACCGAGGGTAAGCACTCAGGTGTGGGTGAAAAAGACAATGTTCATTTCACGCCTCCTTAACATCTTGCAAAATGCAATATCGCTCGTTGCCACCTGCACTCAGGGCTTTAAAATCTCAATCAGCAGCGCTCGCCTCGGTCTTCAGAGGGCTTTGAGACTGGAATCGAGATTGCGCCGAGTGTCAAAACTCATAATTAAAGCTTTGTACCTGTTGTTTCGCCGTCTCAAACTCTGCTGTCTTTGTTTTAGAGCTGTTTCAAGATCTCAGTCAACTTCAGGAGACCTGGCTCGCAGAAGGTAAGCTCTGGTCTGTTTACTTCGGTTTCTCAGGGGTCGATCGAGCTTTTGTTTCGAAGCTGAAGAAGAGGAGAGAGCGTGGGGGGAGATTTGGGGGAGGGGAGCAAATATGCCTCAAGTTACAGACCTAATCTGCAGTCCAATTAATGCATCTGTAGCGAAGGCACTTGGTGTGTCATGCATACATTAGTGCTTGAGAAGAGCAGGAGTCTAGGGGGAGACCGAGGAGGTTCTACATTGAGTGTCATCACAAATTACCAGAAGAACTTGCAGTCTCGCTCACTCTCCTCTCCTCTCGTCCGCTTTTGGCAGGAGCTAAGGCAGACGAGCCACCAACACTGCCACCTCTCTCTCTCTCTCTCTCGAACAAGCGCGCACACCTTCTCTCCCTCACTCGTTTGCTTTTTCTTATCCCTCTGTTGTGCGTCCGATACTTCTCATTTAGTGTTTTAAGTTCTTTTTTCGTTCTTTTTTAAACTCTTTTTGTTAAAGACATGGATTGACGGTAGATCGCTTCCTGAGCTTCAGCTTTTACCGCGTCATTTTTTTTCTCCCTAACTTTTTTTTTGGTTCTTTTGGCATTTTTTTCTTTCTCATGGCAAGACATGCTGGTTGTGGTTTAACACAAACGTGATGCTTCAGGAGTTAAGCGCGAGTGTCTTCTTCCCACCTTGCTTGCAGCACCGACCTTTAGGTTAGTAAATGGTTCCCTCTTTGGTTGATTGTAGATGTGTTTGGAAATATTTTAATGTGATAAAAAAATATTCTAACAATGTTATGTTAAAAAAAAAAATTGAACGGCAAACTCGCAATTTTGATGTTAAAGATTCAAGTTTTTTCTTGTCTTGAAAATGTCAAGACGGTAACGCTTTACATAAGTTTCCATTTGTTAACATGCGTTAGTTAACATGAACTAACAGTGAACAATACTTAGTCATCATAGTTTTATCTGTTGTAGTTAGTTATTGAACTAACTGGAACGTGAACGTTTTTATTAACTAACTTTAGAAAAAGTTAATAAATTCTGTAAAAAAATGTATTCATTGTTAGTTCATGTTAGTTAATCCATTATCTAATGTTAACAAATGAGACCTTATTGTAAAGTGTTACCGTTAAGACTTTTTTGGTTTGTGTATATTTGGTGTTGCAAATATAACATAAAAGTAGTTTTTTCCTGCAAAAATGTGAATGATTTTGCTGGGTTTTCAACAGATCTAAAATAACGTTGAGGACATTTAGTAAAAATAAATTAATTATGCATGTACAAATGAATGTTGTTTAACAGTTTATCAGTCATGTTTTTATTTAAATAACTAGTTTTTCTTAAGGAATATATATGTAATGTAAAATTGGTGGCAGTTATACTGTGTTGATTTGTTTTTAGCACAATATTAATAAGCTTTGCAGGAATGTATTCTTGTAATAAATGAAGTTGTGTAAAAGTGAAAAATATAAGTCACAAATCATAGTAGACATAACCTTTAGTCTGTTTATTGTAAAAAGCAGTTTGGTTGCAAATTGGGAAGAAAAAAAAACACAAAGAAGTTGAAGAGCTGAAAATCATGCAAAGCAGTTTGTAAAACCGATTTCAGCACTTTGCATTTGTGAAATCACGACTGCCTTTCAGCCTATGGAATGCATTTGCGTGCGCTTTGGACTCAAATAGGAAACGAAGATGAGTGTGTGTGTCTGTTTTCTGTTAGTGAGCACACTAAATCTGGCTTGTGTGACTGAATTTTTGAAATGAGACATGCCACATGAAAGTCAGACTAATGCAGCTTAATGAAGCATCTTTTTGTTTAGCAACATCTCAAATGACTTCTCTGAAATTAGATTTTGTACAGCTGCACAACAGGACATTGTTATGTGTATTGGTCACCTTTTAGTCAAAGTCATCTATAACGTCAGTCTAAATAGGATGTGCCCAACTGCAAGAAAGAAAGAGAATCTCAATTTTTCATAGACCGCTTTCTTTAATATATTTAAAAATGCTTGCAGTATAATCATGGATTTTAAAATTAAAAGCACGCTTTAGAACAGATTTTCGGACTTTACTGTCCTTGTCGCGAATTTGATTATGCCAAATCCACCCCAGGGCCTCTAAAAGAATAAGACATGACTTAAATATTTTAGTGTATCCGGCAGGGGGAAAAAAAAAAAAGTGCGGGGGAGAAAAAAAGTAGTCGCTGCAGTAGATATTACAGTGAGGAGTACAATTCAACCTGTCTTACATCCATCAGCCGCAGAGCCCAAAGATTCAAGATAAATCGCAGATAGATTTAATATATGACTTCCTGTCCATTAGAACCCAAACGAAGACCTAGCGGTTTCATTTCAGAGATTTATTAACTCAGGTAATTGGAAAGAAGAGGAAGACGTATGAGCGAAGGACAGTATTTCCGGCAGCGTAGACTAAAGAGCTGATGGCTCGTCATTTGACATTCATGTGTCATTTTGGCCAGAGTCAGGTGACAGTCACTTATTACGTCTAGAAAACTTCAAAAAGACTCACTGAATATGTCATACCAGGATTTAGTTTCTTGGGTTTAGTAGTAGGTTTTGATTAGGATTTTTCAAGTGCGCCTTTTAACGGACTTCTCTGCATCTTCTGTGTCTTCACGCGTGTGTTTCTGTGGCCTGGTACTGCGGTTTGTCTCTTTTCTGCTCTTCTCTTTTTTTCTTTAACTGGTGGACATGCTCCAACACCTTAGCTAGCCTCAGGAGTGGTGCTGGGATCAGCTGTCCCATTCACAGGTTGACTCATTCACCCTGCTGAGAATACTGGCTGCAGCTCAGTCTTTCTCTTGTCTTTTCTCTGTTTAACTGATGTTTACGCTACTTTTCTGACTCTTAATGCATTTGGTGGTTCTTTCCTGTTCGTTCTGTTCTGATCTAGTGAGGGGATTGTTTAATATCTCTTTGATTGTGTTCACTTCAGTACCAGTGAGAGAAATGGCAGTGATATTTTTTGAGATTAACCAGTAAAACGTCTGCTGCGGATGTACTCGACTCGCCGTTTCAAATACCCAAAACACCGGCAAGTACTATAAAGATATATTGGCCCTGATTGCGAAGAACTTTATGGCCTTGGGCGCTTGTTTTATAGTTTATATTTTGTGTTATAGAAGAAGTCATAAAATTTTGTTTTAACCATTATTGCCCCAGAAATAAAAGATATAGTTTATTGAGAGTTTATTACATGTTGTTATGGTGAAACCTTCCATTAAGCTTTTTTTTTTTTTTTTTTTTTTGGGGGGGGGGGGGGGGGAATAAAACAATAAACAGTTCATGAAACAGCAAAAATGTAAAAAGGAACATAAAATAAAATATCAAATAATCTTTAGCCTATGAATATTTTAATTAATAAATCGTTTACGTTTATTACATTTAAACATGTGACAACTTGCCCCGACCTAACATTTATATATATAAAAAAAAATTGTGTTCAGTTCAAATCTACCTTTATTATAGTTAAATCTTGTTTGAATCAGAGTTTAGACTTAAAAACTTAAAATGACTGCGATATAAGGCTTTTAACAACTAGCCCTGATCTCATTTAACAACTAACATTATAATATTTAACTAAATTCTCCCATATTGACACTAGATGTTAATGCATTACAATTAACTCTCTCTAAAGGTCAAAAATAAAGGCGAAAAGCCAAGTAGCCATGCAAAACGTGTTGCCTTACAGAAAGCAAATGTTGATTTGTGCTTGTTGCGACTTGTTACTGTTGTTGTGAAAATGAAAATCCAATTTTAGCGCAGAGGAATAAATGTGCTAATAGCCCCGTGCAGCGAGGTCTCGCGCACTCCTCCGCCTCTGTGTCGACTTTAACAAGCAATAAACAACAGGTTTTTCTAATGCACATGATATAAACATGAATGTGCTTAATTGAGCTCCGTATGAAGGCTTCATTATTTTAGCATTAGCTATATGAGAGAGGGAAAGGTAGGGGAACGTGCTCTGTTTGGACGGCAGCCGTCGCGGCAGGTACAGGTGCTTTCAACAGCGGGGATGTGTCCCAATTAGACTGTGTGAACAATAGGTGTTTTCTCGCTGCATGGCTATCCTTATGAAGACACGGTGTAGTTGCAAAGCACATTAGAACACAAGGCATGGTGTTTTTTTGTTTGTTTTTTGATTGCCTGGTTTGTTTTATTTTATTGTTTAACTCTGAAACTATTTTGATACACATGTATCAGTGAATTCTGTTGCTGGATGTTAGAGCGAACGGCAGAGATGTGTTTCACACGCCTGCTTTGTCCAACAAATTAAGTTGAAATTAAATTACTGACGTAATTAGAGGATATGTTTTCTCTGTTTTCAACCAATAAATGTCTTCATGGGTTGGTCTGAGAATTTCAAATCATTAGTGTTTCAATTACAGAGGATTATTAGAGGAAATTACTCGTTTAAGCGATGATTAGAGGACAGATTGTGTTAGCTCGACTTGTGGAAACAAGGAAAAATCTGTTTATTTACCCCTTTCTCTCTTCGTTTTCCTCCCAGCTCAAGTTCCTGACAATGATGAGCAGTTTGTTCCAGACTTTCAGAGTGAAAACTGTAAGTGTGACCTTTATTCTTTTACTATGGCTCCTAAATGTACAAAATAATAGCTGCGTTTATATTACATCTTGAGTAGATATCAAAAACTCGCACTTGTAGAAAGGTCTGACTCAAATAAGATGATCAAATTTAATGATTTAGTGTGAAATTTTAGCTCGTTGTTTACGCAATGCTGTCGTTCGCCGCTGTTGTTTCTGTGAATAAACAGAGAGAGAGCGCGAACGGCGTGTGTTCTCTGGGTTGTGTACCTTCTCAACGAGTGCAGCCAGAAGCAATAGGCCTTTAAATGGGCATAGGAAGTAAAGTTGGCGCGCAGTGGTCGTGGCAGAGCCGGTGCCAGTGTCGGAAGTGGCATGGACTGAATGAGGCACAGTGGGGAGCGAGTCCAGCTTATGTCTTAAAGAGGAGCCAAAACAGACTCTGCTACAGAGGATGTAGTGGAGATGAAGTGGGGCTTTGTCTTTCTAGAGAACTCAAGCTCATTAGGCAAATAAAATATACTAGTGTTTGCTGATAATGGGCTATTGTCCTGTGTTCCTTCCTCAGTTTGAGCAAGACCTTATTGTGAGCATAGACCATGACAAAAGTGAAGGAAAACCTTTATTGCGAGACCTTATTTCTATATGAAAATAATTATTTTTTTAAAAATCTAGTTAATAATTAACTCATATTTGGCAATGATTATTCAATTCAAAATGTATATCTAAGCAAAACTGTTCAAAGCGCAGAGTGTTAGTTGGCGTCATCGGCAGGATAGGGGAGGAGAAGAGGGATGGGCAGATGGAGGTAGAGCGAGGGCATGGCGGTTGGGCTCTTGAACGGGCATCCTGGCCCTCCCATATGGGTCTGAGTCGGCAATGCCAGTGGATCACTTCCGTTTCATGTGGTCCATTCCCACAAAGCACCCATAAATGGGATATACAGGGATTACACGGCAAAAAAAAATACACCTCTAAAGCTGCTGCACACACCAGAAGTCATAAAGTGGTTGAGTTTTAAAATGTTTTTTTTTTTGTTTTTTTTTATTATATTTATATATATATATATATATATATATATATATATATAGAGTTTACTCTTACCGTTTTTTTTTTTTTTCATTTTTATTTTTGAAAGAAATATTTAATCACCAAGGATGCATTAAATTGATCAAAAGTAACAATATTTTAACAATATAATATAATACAATATATTTACAAAAGATTTCTATTTCAAATAAGTTATCTTGAACTCATGAAAACTTGAACATTGACAATAATAAGAAATGCGTCTTGATCAACATATTAGAATTATTTCTGAAGGATTTGACTCTGAAGACTGGAGTAAGGATGCTGAAAGAGTATCATGGAGTAAACTCAGCTTATGATTACAGAAATAAATGACTGCTATTTTAAATGTAATGATATTTTACAGTATTACTGTATTTTTGATCAAAGCAATTGAAAGACTTTTTTTCAAAAACATTAAAAATATCGAACTGACCCCAAACTTGGGAATGGTACAGTGTATATATTTAAAAAAAAAATGCATTTCTTTTATTTTAAACACTGGAATTGTTAAGAGAAAGGCTGTTGTTACTGTAAAAAGATCAATCGTTATTAACACTAACTTAAATAGTGATTTGTGGCTGGGTAAGTGTGATCAAACAGTGATTTTAGTTATTTGCCCTTTTGTAAAGGCCATCGTAATTCAAGCTCAGAGTGTTTAAGAAGAAGGTGTGACTGAATCTATTATCAGCGAGTAACAGTCAGCGAAGAGGTGAGAGTGAGAAAGAGAGAAGGGTGAGAAAACACACGACCATCAGCACAGGAAAAAAGAAAAGATATATGCACAGCTGAAACTTAGAAACACTTGTTTTTTTTTTACCAAAATGCCCTTTTATGTGACACAGGGTGCAGTGAAAATGGCGTTCGTTAATGTTATGAATGGGCTTTTGTGGAGAGAAGACGTTCTCCTAGTGTGTTCTGCTAAATTTAGCTTTGAATAAGATGCATCAAGCTATTCATTTATGAAAGTCAGATCTATTAGAGCGCAGCTTTAAGGAAAAAATTGATCTTTTTGCAGAATGGAACGCGAATGTTTAGTTAACGTCATAAATATGGAAATAATTTGGGAATATTTTGCATAAGCTAAGATATGAGATATTTTGCTATACTCGCCACGACATACTTTTATTCAGAGCCCTTTATTTTAGTCAAAGCTTTCTTTCACTGCTCTTATTACATTTTTTTATTTTTTGAGGCAGTGTTGCCCACTTCAGTTGACATCTGACATAATGAAGGGGTTTTAAATGCATCTCATAAATTGCAAGGATACTAAAAATGGCAGTAAATGTCATAAACGACTTCTTGAAAATGTTGTCCATTAACACCAATCAATTCACGTGTAATTGTTGCAATCCTGGAATGACATCCTGCATGTATGATGTCCTGTGATGCTAACAGATTTTGTATTGATTCGTTTACTCATATTCCTTTGTGTAAAATCAATCATGGCATTTTTTTTTTCTTCGTCTGTCTACATGCTTCTTAATATGGTCCGTCAAGAAGTCTTCTCAAGTATAAATTATTCATCTGTAGTGCTATTTTAGAATCCACTATCATGAACAAGGACACATCCTAACAAGACCATTTAAAATTTCAGAAGACTGCCAAATAAATTAAAACGTTTTCTAGACATTTATATTTTGGTAATGCTTTACAATAAGTCTCATTTGTTAACATTAGTTAATGCATTAACTAACATGAGCTAAGATATTTTTTTACAGTATGTATTAACCTCTGATAATGTTAGTTAATAAATCGTTCTTGTTAGTTAACACTGCACTAATGTTAATAGATACAGTTTTGATCTTAAAATGCTGAGATTAACATTAAGGTTAATAAATGCTGCTGTCATTGTTAGTTCATGGAGCTGATTAAATGTTATTGTTAAACCTTATTGTAAAGTGTTACCAATACTTTTATTCATAATTTTAAGAAAAGTTACAATCAAATAGAGTTCCTGTTATTTATACCCCCTTTTTCCATGTAGTTTTAATGTATTATTTTGATTCAAATGGCCACTTGAAGTAAGCAGGGATGTAAAAATATATTAGTAACAGTATTGAACTTGGTTCCAAACTTTGTTTCCAAGTGTTGTCATTCCTGTATACTGAGAACTTTTCCTTTAACATTGTTTTTTGTTGTTGAATTTGGCTACTGAATTGCAGGCAGATGTTTTTTAAAGTATTTTATTACAAATGTGTCTGTTGTTGTTCATGGGAGCTCTTGTTTTAGGTGTTTAATGCAAGAAATCTATGCTTAAAACACCCACTTTTTCGCATGCAAACAGAAATCGAATGATTTTTTGTTGTTGTTGAATATAATGAAGGTAGATGTACTTTGCACTCCTGCATCCTCTGAGTAACGAATGTAGCGAGGATCTTTGGAAATGTGTCCACTGTTTATGTTCTTAATGTACTTTTGAAACATCTGTACATTTCTCTCTTTCTCAGTGGCGTTCCACGGGCTGCAGTTGAGGATAAAGAGAGAGCCCCACAGTCCGTGTACTGATCTGGGCTCAGCCTGCAGTCAGGAGAGGCCCTTCAGACTCCACTATGGGGAGAAGTGCCTGTATAACATCAGGTACGCTGCACCAGAATGCACAAACCCACGTACGCATTCTCTCGCACGCACACTGTTCTTCTTTAAAAGAATCTATTCTTGAATATGATGGGAAATTGTTGTATAACTTACACACACATTGCATCAAAATACCGGTAGTAACGAGATCAATGCTAGACGTGCTAGACTGCGACGTCTGAGAGGAATTTGTGAGAGACCATAAGTGTTTTTGCACTAAAGCAGTGAAAATCAACTCTAAACTTTATACTTCAGCTGTCGGAGAGATACTAACATCATGTATTTTGGTTTGCAAATTCAGCCTCAGCAGCTGGTGTGAGAGATTTAAGTGATAAATGGGCCGAATTTGTCTACATACATTTGCAATTCATATGATACCGTTTAACAAACTATTTTTTATCCATTATTTATCAGTTTAGGCTGTGCTATTTTCCTAATTACAGATGTTTTGTGACAAAAAACTGGTTTCTGAATGCAAATTTTGCTTTTGTTAATCGCGATGTTCGTAACACTGAATTTTCATGCCTCGTATACAGCGCAAATTCACCTCCGACGTGAAGGTGTTGCGGTGGGTGTGTATTTCACCTTTTATATGTGACTAAAGGCTGAATAAAAAGCACAGACGTTCATTTGACAGAGCAATTCTGAAGCAGATGGGGTCTTGGCATAGACTTTTCAGCCTGAGCCAAGAATAGTCTTAAAGATTTATGGAAAAAAATGCACAATAATGATAGTTTTCCTTTAGTTATTTACTCAGAGGCAACTGTACAGCAGGTGCTGTTCGAAATGACTTGAATGAGATCCACCTGAAATTGGAAAGAGGGAAGAAAACGCACACACGACCACAAAAAAAAAAAAAAAATAGAAAAACAAGAAATTACGCTACGGTGCATTAAGTGCAATAAATGGCTTTTCCACTTGGACAAGCGTCTACGGCAAACACGGTTGCTTGGTTACAGTCATCTTCCTATTGATTTGATTTTAAATTTATGACATTTCACTTGGATGTTTTATTTCGCTGGAGGAGCCAACCTGCCCTCATATTGCAGATGGCAATCAAGCTGAAGCAACAACCTCTGTGATAATAATGTTCTCTTCAGAGGTGCTTCGGAGATTGTCAAGCCCCATAGAAGTCTGTTCCTTCCTTGTCTTTTGATGTTTCTGAATGGAGCGTAATTGCGTTCATCAGATGGTTCGTCTTTGGTACCTTGTCGATTGTTTGATGTGAGGGATAGGAATAGATGTGGGTCTTTTAATTGTTTGATTATGGAATTATTTGAGCAGAGGTCATTTATGCACTACTGTACAAAATTCAGAAACATTTTTTTTAAGAAATTAAGCAAGGATACAATAAATTGATCAAACGGGACAGTAAAGATATTTATCATGTTACAAAAGATTTATGTTTCAAATAAATGCTGTTCATCAAAGAATCCTGAAAGCAAAATGGTTTCACAAAAAATTTAAGCAGCTCAACTGTTTTCTTCATTGATAATAAAAAGAAACATTCCTTGAGCAGCAAATCAGCTCGATTTCTGAAGGATCATGTGACTTCATTTCCAGCCAGGTTTTGAAATACCAGTTTAGCACGCATTATACGGTATGCTGCAGACAAAAGGCTTTAGCGTTTATGTTTTTTTAATTTTTTTTCATTTACCAGCTATAAAGTCTAGCACAGTCTCATAATAATCTCTGTAGCCTGAAAGGCCCTCAGGAAAGACTAACTTAAACTGCTCTTGTTGCCTGGCGTCTCCAGTGCCTACGAGCAGAAGCATCCCTCGGGAATGAAGGCCTCCAGCCCAGTGTCTACCCCCTGCAGCACGCCCGTGTCCCCTGGCCAGCATGTGTCTCCCACTGCCGCCCCCACCCCGAAACCAGACAGGACGTACCCTCACCTCGCACCCCCACAACCCCTCCCTGACAGCGCTTACCCCATGGACCACAGGTACTGCCAATTACCAGAACACTTCTGATAGACAGACAGACTGAAATATATATATATATATATATATATATATATATATATATATATATATATATATAGATGGATGGTAGACAGACGGATAGATAGATGGATAGATACATTGATAGATAAATTGATTATGTGAGACTTATTCTATTCAGTGTTTTGTTCAGATTTCGGCGGCAGTTGTCGGAGCCGTGTCATTCGTTCCCATCTCCTTCGATGTCACGGGACGGACGACCCATGTATCACAGACAGATGTCGGAACCCAGCATCCCCTTCCCTCCTCAGGGGTTCAAGCAGGAGTACGCCGACCCCCTCTTCGAGCATCCTGCCATGGTGGGGGCGCCTCTTCCCCAGACGTACCCGCACTCCATGATGATCAAACAAGAGCCCCGCGACTTCACCTACGACTCAGGTGAGTTCTGCTTCTATGCGTTTTCATGTCTCGGCCTGTAATGTTTTCAACATTGATAATAATAATAAATGTATCTTGATCATCAAATCAGCATAGAATGATTTCTGAAGGATCATGTGATGCTGAAAATTCATCACAGGAATAAATTACATTTTGAAAATATATTAAAATAGAAATGAGTTATTTTAATTTGAAATAATATTTCACGACGGTGAGCATTCTTTCCAAAACATTCAAAAGATCTTACCGAGCCCAAAGTTCCGAACTACAGTGTAAATAATTAAATGGAAAAAGAGATGAATAAATAGGAAAAAATGTTTAGTGTTGGTTCGAAAAGAAAGTAATTTTAATGTTTCAAGCATGATTTGATTTGTAGAGGATGGAGACGGTATGTACTTCACTAACTTAACAGGAAATAGTCTGGGGATCATTTTCCTTTTTTGGGAGCAGGAAGGGGGTGGTTGTACAGATACAGCCACAGATAAAGCAACTTTATTAGGGATGGGGAGATTGATAAAATTACCGTATTATTGGGAAATTTGGGTCTGATTTCATTTCCTGAGGGCCTGGTTGGAAAGGAGAGGGGCCCTTAATCTCTCCCCCAGGGGCCCCCAGGCTGTCGGCCCAGCTCTGGCATGAATGAAGAGGCTTTTGCTTTTCATTCATAAAAAATGGGTTTGGACTGCAGCAGCCTGTCAGGAGAAAATGCAGTGCTGCTTCTCAGCCGTTTCTTGTGGATTATGTGAATCTGTGGAACACAACCTGAGGATAATCGCAGTAATACACACTGCGGCCTTTTCTGTTTACTGTGTCAAAGCAATGTAAAAGTATTTTTTTTAAAAACACACACAACAATTTAAAAAAAAAAAACATTTACAGATAGTCTGACAAGACCTGAATGAATATTAGTGGTGTTTAAAATATAGTTTTTTTTCTCACAAGTTTGAGTATGTTTACATTTTTATCTAGTATACTAATTTTTATTTCTAAATTAGACATACTAAAAGCTAACAAATGAAGTGATGAAAGCTTCGTTAGTGTGAGTGATTTGTCTGCATTGCTTCTTTACATCAGCAGAGGAGATCATCGACATGTTTTGCATCTCCTCCCAGCCATTTAGAAGAATTTATTCTGCCTCATAAAGGAGCTTGTTTGTTGTGAGCTGTGTAAGGACTGGGCAGTCAGCGGCTAATTTAATCAGCAGTAATTTCCTCGACAGGCCCATTACTTGAATGAAACCCTGAGAGATCTTTATAGGTCCAAATGAACAGGGTTAGATGTTTTATGGAGCATTCACTTAAGCTGTCTTGCTTTGCTTTGATTGAATCGCAGCTCCAACAAACAACATGACTGACGCGGAGCACATGGCATCAAATCTGTTGTCCATAGTGTTTTTACTCTGAGTATGAAAATGGGATATGCTTTTTTTAAGTAAGAATGTAAATAAATAAACTGTTTTATTAGGTTGTAGAACCAATGCATGATTTATTTTGCATATTTAAAATGATTTTCTTTTTCAGAAGTGCCTAGCTGTCACTCTGTATATCTTAGACAAGAGGGATATCTGGCGCACAGTAACAGAACAGAGGGTAACTATCCACATGTATTTGATCTTATATTGCTGATTTGAAGTTTTATTTAATGTAAAAAGTCAGATCATAACATTTTCTTCTTTTTTTTCCATATAGGCTGTATGTTCGACAAAGTTGCACGGCACTTCTATGACGACACTTGCGTGGTGCCGGAGAAGGTGGAGGGTATGTTGTTCATTTAGCTTTTTAAAAATATATGTTTCTTTTAAATAAACATAATTATGTGCTAATTTAAATATTATTTATTAAATAACAATAGCCATCTTGACTATGAGCCACCAGATATGTAACATAATGACAAATATATCTAAATTATCGAATTAATTTTTATCTAAAACTGCACCATTTGTCTCGATGAAGGCTCCCATAAACTGAAGAATACTTATATTTTATGGCCAGCTTCACCATGATGTCTTTCCCCAAGACAGTATGGGATTCAAAGTACCGCTAGAGAGCTCTTTATGCTTTTGAAACGGACACCAATCGGTCTACACAGCACTGAATAAAGTCAAACACAACTAATGACATATTTATTTTTCTTTTTCCTCCCACAGGCGACATAAAGCAGGAGGCGGGGCTGTACCGAGAAGGCCCAACCTATCAGAGACGGGGTTCGCTGCAGCTCTGGCAGTTTCTGGTCGCCCTACTGGATGACCCCTCAAACTCACACTTCATTGCGTGGACGGGCAGGGGCATGGAGTTTAAACTCATTGAGCCTGAGGAGGTACTAACTAGTCTAAATATGATGTTTTTCAACCAAGATTGTATCTGTATGTGGCCTCTTGAACATTGCAGTTGTGGTCATATTCAGCAGGAAAAACAGATTTTTTTAACTGTTCACTTGTATTTAATAAAATTGTCAGAGCATAAACAGTTTATTTTAATTTAGGAAATCAATAATTAAATTTAAAATAATGAATTTCATAAAAAATATATAATATAACCCTGTAAAGCCTGTTATAATTTTGAACAGTTCATTCAGGTTTTAGGCAAAATATTAAAAAATGTGTTATTGGAGCATCATGTTTGATACATCAGGCTTTTATGGATCATGGAGTATGTAATATAAACCAGTGAGATCCTTTGGAGGTGGCAAAATGGATAATGCAATGCAATACAGTTATGACTGAGAGACAAATAAACCTGATGTATCATATTTTATACTCTTAATAGGATTTTTGTGAATGAACAATCAAGTCAACCTAAGTTCCTTTAGTTGGTGTTCTTCTTGAAATATAACAAAAAATATTAACGTTTACTTTATAAAAATCAGAAAGCAGAAAAAAAGATGTGTATCACAACCTGAAAGTGGACAATTTTAGAATTTTATTAAAAGGATTTTTACATGTTACAGGTTGGGATCAAATATACAGTTGGCTTATAAGGTTAAAATAATTTTAGGACATTATATATTGCTTATTTACATCATTATCTGATTATCCTTACTTCCACTTTGTATGCAAATATGATTCCTAGGGAGGCTCTTCATTTGTTTGTTCAAAAACAGTCTGTGATGTCCTTCCAAAAAACAAAACATGTCAACATGTGGACTCTCCAAAAAGTGGCGGCTTGTGCAAAGTGTCAGCGACAGTGGGACTCGCTAGTCCTGTATGTATGTGCGTTCTGGCGTCGGTCCACAGGGCAGCTGTAGGGAACAGGGCAGTCATTCATGCCATCAGGTGACTGAGGACCGTTGGGATTGGCTGGGCGGGTGCAAGGCGTGAATGAGCCGCAGTAGAGTGAAAAAGGCCCACAGCGCGGGGCTCTGGGAGAGTGATGGGAGGGAGATTTGAAAAGGAGGGGGGCACAGGTGGGTGGTCGTGCGGACAGGTGCAGGAACATCTGCCACGCTCTGCTGTTCCTAATGAACACATCTCTGACTAGAGGTATGGGTACACGGCAGTGGCCAATGGAAGATGCAGACCGACCAATGCTTTGTTTTTGAGAAGGTGCCTTGCGTGGGCTAGTTTATTAATGAGTGGGTGTCGCCTTATTTTTGCCTATTGTTCGAGAGAAACTTTTGCTATAGCAGATTTTTGCAGTATCTTCGTTTGTAACAACTTACTCCCTTTGCTTCAAAGGTGGCACGACGCTGGGGAATTCAAAAGAATCGGCCCGCAATGAACTACGACAAACTGAGCAGATCGTTGCGCTACTACTATGAAAAAGGCATCATGCAAAAGGTAATGTATGCTAACAAGCTAAGCTACATCTTCTGCCACACAGCAGCTACTTTCAAAACACAGTCCTTTCGGCATAAGTTGTTTTTTTTTCAGAATAAAGCACTTTTATATGCTAAGCACAGTTTTAAAGCTACTTTAATATGCTAAGACAATTTAATGGTAAAGTTTGAATACACCGACGTTAAAATGGACACATTAAAGTGATCAGAGGTGGCAGTAATGACGTTAATGTTACAAAAGATTTATATTTCAGATCTTTTCTTTTCAACTTTCTGTTCATCAAAGAATCCTGAAAAAAATGTATCATGGTTTACACAAAAATATTAAGAAGCAACATTGGTAATAGTAAGAAATGTTTCTTGAGCAGCAAATCGTCATATTAGAAAATTCAGCTGTCATCTCAGGAATAAATATTAAAATTGATATCAAAAGAATATTTCATTATATTACTATTTTTTCAAAAAACATTTTAAAAAGTTAAATTCTGTTATTTTACAGTTGTGTGTAGTTTTACATTAAATATATTTTTGACGAATGTAGAAAAGAAATTGAGTTTCTGTATAATTACTACACATGCAATTTTCATGACCTTATATTAATTGAAAACTTCAAGCAATATTTTTACTTTGAAAAATTTGTCACACTGAAGCAGTATTTAAGTTAACTACTAAGTTTAAAGGTTTTTAAATTTAAAAAAAAAATTATTTGTCATCTTCCCAGAAAGTCTTTTAATGCAAGTAATGATTAAAAAAGTAAAACCATGTACGTTTTCTTTGCACTGTTGAAATATATAATAATATTCTGGTTTCTTGTTTCAAAGGTGGCAGGTGAAAGATACGTGTACAAGTTTGTCTGCGACCCCGAGGCTTTGTTCTCCATGGCTTTCCCTGACAATCAGCGTCCGGTGCTGAAGACCGACCTGGAGCGGCAGATCAACGAGGAAGACACCGTGCCGTTGTCACACTTCGATGAGAACATGGCGTACATTCAAGAGGGCGGCTACTGCAACCCACACCCGTACAATGAGGGCTATGTCTACTGAAAACTGCTACAAGAACAGTCCAGCCGTTTAAAAACAAAACAAAAACTTTCAGACTGTCCCTCATTTCCTTCAGTCATTCCCCAGGACAAAAGAGAGCACTTTATGGACAGAGGATGATGGCAGTGTGTAAACCTACAAACTTACTGGTGTAGTTACGTTAGATGCTCCTTTGGTGTTTTTTGTTGCTATTGAAGGGGATGGGGTGTTTCAAGCATGCCGTTTTCTCACAGCGAAAGACTCTTGAGGGCAAATGCCTCTCTCCGGACAGATGTTTTCAACTATTTAGACAGGTTAGAGTCTGGAGCACGTGAGTGGAAAAATCCCAAACTCTTTTACCATTGAAACTCTTGGATTGTTTGTGGAGCGCTTTGTTATTTTCGCACATTTTCACCACATTTGTTTTCTCTTCCTTGGTGTTAAACTGAGTAAATAATACAGTGTATTACTATGAAAATAAAATCCTTCAAACTCTCCATGTCAAAGTAAAATGAGCACATCTGAACTGAACCTTTCTCGCCCACCCAGGACCCATAAAATATTGAATAATAGCAGTTACAACAAATGACAGATATTATACTAATATTCAAGTTAAACCCATATATACATATATATTCTCATATGAATATAATTTTCTCAATGAACAAAATTGATTTTTATCTTAACGAATTAAAGACAAAAAAAAAAAAATCCCATGTCAGCATGATTTCATAATATTTCATTGGTGTTTCAAATACTATTTTCCCCCCCCCCTCAAGATCCATTTAAATAACCATCTGTAAATTTCAGTATTTGACACCATATTTCACTGAATATGACTTTTTGGTCAAAAGCGCCTATAGATATCAACTAGTTATCTTCGGACAGGTCTTGTGCAAAAGATGCAAGCTTCACATGTGTCTATGACATCATTCTATTAAAGTTACATTTCTACTATTAGAGTGACAAATTGCTTTTTTATTAGGAAAAGAATTGGATGTTGGTCCATTACTCGCTCCACCATGACATCTTTGAAAATATAAAACATGTATATTCAGGTTAATGCACCTCAATGCTGCTTTTCGTGTAAATTTAGTCACGTATGATCAGACGGCAGCTATGCCCTGCAGTACGTTCACTTTTTTTTTCTTCATTCTTTTTTACATTTGAAAAAAAAAAAAGTCAGTGTTTATTGAATGTAAAAAAAATATATACATAATTGCGAAGGGAATGGCAATAGCTACACTTCTGTAATAAAATAGTGTTGAAATACTATCGGGCTATTTTTTTGTTCTTCGGTTTGCACATTTGTGATCTTTGTCTCATATTTCAATGGCACAAACATCCAA
Source organism: Opsariichthys bidens (assembly GCA_037194245.1). NCBI lineage: Eukaryota > Metazoa > Chordata > Actinopteri > Cypriniformes > Xenocyprididae > Opsariichthys > Opsariichthys bidens. The sequence continues at coordinate 19,182,800 of CM074284.1, read as the reverse complement.
ACAAAGAAGCTGTGTTTTTCCCTAGTTCATGAATTCATTCAGATTAACAATAAAACTGACAGGAATGGAACTTCTTACTTGAGATAATCTAATAACACTGACTTTTTACTCTGATGTTGCTTGCTATAGGCTTTATGCAATGAAGAAACAGGAAAACAGGTCTCGTCGCCACCGCTTGTCAGAGAAAGTGTTAACAGCAATATGAACTGATGCCGATATCTATGGACTTTTTAAAGATAATCAGCCTTCCTAGCTAGTTCTTTTTCATGTTAGCATTTTATTTAATCTTATTTTCTGAATGTTGGTGAGAAGAAAGAAAAACTTTTAGAAATCCATCTGCATATGTGATGGACATCTTGGGTAGCTCCTTTGAAGGTATCTTGAGTATAACAGCTCAATATACGTTTAACGAAGCACATACAAAAGACCTGAGGCTTCGTCTTTAAAATATTAGAAACCATCCTATATTTGCTCTTGCAATCATTTCTCAAATAAGAGTATGTGTGATTCAGAGAACAAATGTATGCACAAAAAATGTGAAAAACTTGAAATTGTACGCAGCTGAATGGTTTGAGATCGGCCCCTGATAGTTGTCGTGAACATAAAAGAGTCACCAGTCAACGTCCAAATCCTTTACATAAGAATGGCGAGCGGCAGGAATTGCTTTATTTAGAAATATGAAGGTTGTCGTAGATTTTAGCATACAATCTCACCCTCCTCATTCACATTTATAATGGTAGGGCGAGATCTTGAGGCCCCCACAAAAAAAAATGCATCCATCCATCATAAAAATAATCCATACGGCTCCAGGGGGATAATAAATGCCTTTTGAAGCGAAGCAATTTTTTGTAAGAAAAATATACATATCTAAAACTTTATTAACCATAATAACTAGCTTCTGGCATATGGCCGTACGCATCAATTTGCGACGGAAGAGTGACCTCTGACTCCACGCATGACGTGACGACAAGAGAGTGCAGAGAATAGAGCAAAACAAAACACCGGTCATGAATTGTAAGTCTAAAATGATAATTATTACAGAGAAATGTCAGATGATTTTGATATAAGAGAAGAGGAGCTTGAGTTTTTTGCCCAGCCATATTTGTTTAAATCGCGAGAGGCGTCTTAACTTACGCTACTCCTACATCCTGCATCACTTCAGGGGTTATTCTTGTGGCACAGTATTCTTGGCGTCTGCCGGAAGCTAGTCATTTTAGTTTCTAAACTTTTAAATGTGGATATTTTTCTTGCAATAACCCATCGCTTTGCTTCAGAAGGCCTTTATTAACCCACTGGAGCCGTGTGGAATATTTTAATGATGGATGTGTGTGTTTTCTTGAGCTTAAAATTCTTGCCCCTCATTCACTGCCATTATAAAGTATTGTGTTCGTCTTATAGAAGAAAGTCACAAACACGTAGGATGGCTTGAAGGTGAGTAAATCATGGGGTAATTTTCATTTTTTTTCATTGTGTGAACTATCCCTTTAACTCTGGAGTTTGTAACGTAGTAAACATGCTGTCATCCTAACATGTCACATGACCTTCTGTGTGGTGGATCCCTTTTAATTGGCACGTTGAAGGAGGCACCATGACAGAAGATTTAGTCAAAAATCTGGCTACGAAATTTAGGGAAGCTTTTTCATGACTGTTACCATACTGGTTTCATGGTTCTTATTCTGGAAGAATGCGTCAACGATGACAACGTTTTTTTTATATGTATATTTTGTTTACATATTTATCTATACGAACAGATTTAGTTTAATTTTTCTAATTTTGTGTAGTGTGTAGTGCCTGTACTGACCTTCACAAAAATGTTCCATGGCCTTAAGCATTACCAACATTTGTTTCAGTAATTTCAACAGAGAGGTGCAGACAAACCATCATCCTTTATACGCTTATAAAAACACGTCTTTACAACAAGACAAAGGTAAACAACCCAACAACTGTGTCCCATAATATCAAGCACTGACTCCTGTGGTCAAATTTGGCTGTTAAAACGACCGTCACGGTTACCAAAAAAGCACAAATGACTGTGGTTTATTCAAACATCTACCATTAAAATCTCATGCAAAACCTCACAGTGCTTGAAGTATGTGGTGGAATGGTGAGGAAGTGTACTGGAAAGTGAGTTTAAAAGAGGTCAGGGGGAAAAGGGTTCGATAATATCCGTGGTAATCTTGTTAAACAAGTCTTTCAATGGGGCTACAGATGTCCTCTTTCTGTTATCTTGTACGCTGAATTGTTCTCAGCTCTATTTGAATACTCCACACCTGGAATAGACCGTTTTTATTCGTTTTGCGATTGTACCATGTGAGAGTGCATGGAAAAACACGGATTATCTTTGCTGGTTTTATTGTAACTGCTTAGTTTATAATCTGTGCTTCTACATATGTAACACCACAAGCCATTAAACCTCTCTCAAATTGTCTTTAACAGACCTTTTTACCACTTAAAAGCAATAAATCAGCCATCATCTGCAAGCAAATACTGCTTAGAAGCTACTGGATCCATTAACATGGTAGCTCCAGGAGTTTCGTTCGATTCTGTCTGTTTGCTTAGTGTCCGGCTACCTTGCTTAGCTTTATGGCAGGCTGTGTTTACTTATGGGAAATGGTTTGTGTTGTCTGAGTGGTTGTGACACTCACATGTTTGACAAGTGAAATGAGACCAAATGTGCTCCATGTAGCCGAAATGTCTTTGAAGCGCCGCCTTTTAATATGACATGTTTACCTATGAAAAAATCTTTATTGGCCCTCAGCCTTTACTCATCGAAAGCCGTAGTGGTGAACATAAATCATTCACGAGGTAATTCGGGGGAACAACTCCACTGGAAAGGTGGACTGATATAACGATGACCATTTAAACCGTTTACAGTCACGTAAAATAAACAGCAATTTGAAAAGTATTAACGCTTGAACAAATAT